>JAJIBD010024454.1:0-179254 GCA_021461705.1 Cryptotis parvus
AAAGAAGAAAGGGATATTAAGGGAACTATTCCATTCACAATTGTGCCACAAAAAATCAAATACCTAGGAATCAACTTATCCAAGTGTGTAAAGGACCTGTACAAAGAAAACTACAAGACACTGCTCCAAGAGATAAAAGAGGACACAAGGAAATGGAAACATTCCCTGCTCATGGATGGGTAGAATCAACATTGTCAAAATGGTAATACTCCCTAGAGCTCTGTACAGATTCAATGCAGTCCCTATAAAGATACCCATTATATTCTTCAAAGAAATTGACCAAATACTCCCTGAAATTTGTATGGAACAATAAACCCCCCAAGGATAGCTAAAGCAATCCTCGGGAAAAAGAAGATTGGAGGCATCACCTTTCCCAACTTCAAACTGTTCTACAAGGCAGTAGTAATTAAAACAGCATGGTATTGGAATAAAAACAGACCTGTGGACCTATGGAATAGAATTGAGTATCCTGACAGCCAACCTCAAACATATGATCATTTAATCTTTGATAAAGGTGCAACGAGTCCAAAATGGAGTAAGGAAAGCCACTTCAACAAGTGGTGTTGGGAAAACTGGGCAGCAACATGTAAAAAATGAATTTGGACCTGTGTCTAACACCATGCACAAAGATCAGATCAAAATGGATTAGAGATCTGAATATCAGACTTGAATCCATAAAGTACATTGAAGAAAATATAGGAAAAACCCTCCATGACATTGAAGCTAAAGGCATCTTCAAAGGTGAAACATCACTAACAAAGCAACTAGAAGAAAAGATAAACATATGGGACTACCTGAGACTAAAAAGCTTCTGCACCTCAAAAGAAACAGTGACTAAGATACAAAAGCAGTCCACAGAATGGGAAAGAATATTCACACAATACCCATCTGATAAGGGGTTAATATCCAGGATATATCAGGCACTGGTAGAACTTTTACAAGAAGAAAACAAAACAACCCCATTAAAAAATGGGGAGAAGAAATGAACTGAAACTTCAGCAAGGAAGAAATTCCAATGGCAAAAAAACATATGAAAAAATGCTCATCATCACTAATCATCAGAGAGATGCAAATCAAAACAACAATGAGATACCACTTTACACCACAGAGACTGGCACATATTCAAAAGAGCAAGAACAACAAGTGCTGGTGTGGATGTGGGGAAAAGGGGACACTCATCCATTGTTGGTGGGAATGCCGGCTGGTACAGCCTTTCTGGAAAACAATATGGACATTCCTCCAAAGACTAGAAATTGAACTCCCATTTGACCCAGCCATACCACTCCTGGGAATCTACTCTGGGAAACCAAAAAAACGCAGCGGAAACACCATCCCTACTTTTATGTTCATAGCAGCATTATTCACAATAGCCAGAATCTGGAAGCAACCAGAGTGCCCAAGAATCAATGACTGGATAAAGAAGCTTTGGTACATCTACACAATGGAATACTATGGAGCTGTTAGGAAAAATGAAGTTATAAAATTTGCCTATAAATGGATGGACATGGAGAAGATTATGTTGAGCGAAATTAGCCAGAACGAGAGAGACAGACACAGAATGACTGCATTTATCTGCATAACATAAATATATATGTACATATTAATATACCAATATCCAAGGTCAAGTGAAACATATATCAGGAGGTCTTGTCAAAGGTGGAAATTATCACAAACGTGTGGGAGTCAGGAGGTTAGGTAAGACAGAAAATGAACAGTGTGCTAACAATTGTGGAGGGTACTAATGCCAACCTGGAACTGAGCATTAAATAGAGGCAAAAAGATACACACGACAACCATTTAATGTATTATCTGTAATCTATAGTCTGGAGGGGAAGGAAAAGAGAAAGAGAGAGAAACGGAAAGAAATAAAGAACCTGCCATGGAGGTGTGCTGGGGAAGGGGGAGGGAACCGGGGACGTTGGTGGTGGGAGATGGGCACCGGTGGCGGGATAGGTGCTGGAACACTGTATGACCAAAACCCAAATATGAACTTTTTAATTGTATATCTTTGTAATTGTAAAAATAAAGAATTAAAAAAAAAGAAATTTAACAATTTTATAAGGTTCTGTTTCTTCTCCATCACCTTTACTTACTCTGTGTTGACATATCCTAAATGAGGTATCTTCTTTTTGTGGTTTTAACATACTATTAGCAACGGCACATGTTGTTCCATGACTGTTATCCCTCCCCCCGGCTCCCATTCCCACCCATAAAACTCGTATTCATAACTGTAACTCTGACCCTCGGCTGGTTTGCATTCTTTGATAGTGGAAGAGATGCATTTTGCTCCTTCTGAATGAGGGTTTGCTCCTTCAATTTTTCTTTTTCCTTACTTGAAACAGTGCTGAAAACTTATTGTGCTGGTTCCATTGTTGAAATGATAAAACAAATTTAACATGAAATCAATCTTTTTGACTGTTGCAGTTTGGGTAGAGATAGTTTTATTTATAAATTTTATGACCAAAATCTTTCTTCATGGACAGTTTTGGTTAAGAAATGATGAATGTGTGAGTATATGTTAACCATTATTTAATAATTATTTTGTTTTTTGTTAGTTTGGGAGCTATACCCATGGATGCTCAGGGATCACTCCTGGCTCTGCTTAGAGATTCACCTGGCAAGCTCAAGGGTTGCGGTTTAAACTTGTATCCACTCTATACAAGAGTGCCTTATTCATTGTACTATCATTCTGATTGTAAATCATTATTTTATTTAACAAACATTTATAAATACAAACTATATTCCAGAATTTGTTAAAGTATTTATGAATTTACATGTAAATGAGTGAAAGGGACATGTTTACTGATAAAAGCTCAAACAATAAATACACTTTTTAGAATTCTATTATTTTCTGGTGCTTTAAAATAACCAAGAGAATGATCCCTTACTGGGATTTCTAAAATATTTTTTATTTTGATATATGTTATAGAATAGGTAGTTAAATTGCAATATAAAAATGAAAGATATTAGACCTGTTGAAATACGAAGAATATTGGAACTGGGATGGAGCAGAGAGAAATATGACCTAGTTTAAATGCTTGTGTCTGCTGCAGTAAAAAAGTTTATGTTTCTCCATTCTAAAAGTGCTTTTATATTTCTAAAATGATGACCCTTTCATTTTGAGTAGGTTTAAGCCTTATATGAAGGTCAGTCATTACAAAATGTTTAGAAATTTTGGGGAACTGCAGAAAGATTCCTTATAAGGGAAAGGGAGAGGCAATACACTTCATTTGTTCACTGACTCTACAGTCTGGTAGTTGGTGAGAGGAGGAAACCACTCATCATAGTTACTGTAGGTAGAAAGGAAAACTGCAGTGAGAGCTCCTGTTCTTCATACTTTGTCATGCTTTTTAGCAGTTTCTCACATATGCGTAACTTGGCCTGTCCTGCCCCTTTGGTGTGTCCATGGCCAGATAAGAAAATTGTGAAATCAGTTTTGGTCAGTGGAATGTTAGCAGTAAGTGGAAACAGACACAGCTGCAGCTGCAGAGGGGTTCTATAGTGGTTTGTATATAGCTCATACCTCTATTATCATAAAAAAATCCAAGTTATCTTGTCTTTCTCAGTGAAATATTTATACCAGCCATGTGGAGCTGTGGTAGGCAGACTCATAGTCTAGATTCATCAAGTCATGTCTAGATGATTTAAGAGTCAGGCAAAACCAAAAATATTAGTATCTCATCTACAGAAGGCAGATCCATATTTATCTCCACTGTGTGAATGATAAAACCTGTTATGCCCTCAGACATATTATACAATGCAAACTAACATAGAAGAGATAGGTTGACTTTCAAGATTTTTATTAAGCAGCTTTATTGAATATAGAAAGGAGGTAAAGGATTTATTGACTACTTGGGAACACAAGGCTTTGTAAGTACCAGAAGCAGTATTCTCACTGAGTTTGAGGGTCAAAATGTATAATCTAAAAGGAAGTGATTTGAGTTCTAAAATATCTAGACCTTTAAGAAAACTGTATTAGTTGGGCTTAGATAATAACATGTTACAGAAGTACTAGAATTTATGAACTTTTTGTACACAGTTATCACACCTCCCCGTCTCTAATATGTCCACAACCCTCCACTAGTGATACCCCATCACCCCACATCTCCACTGACCCCCCCCCACCTCCTTTCTCCTTCCTGCCTTTTGGTAGGGACAGTTTTATAGCCCAAGGTCAAGGTTAAAGGTGTGTCATTGTTTGATACTGTCAATGATTATATTCTATTTCATTACATAGTACAAATCAGTAGAGGTCATCTGGCGTTTGTCCTTTCTTTGACTAATTTTGCTTAACATAATACTCTCTAGATCTCAAAACACCTAAACTTAAACTCTGACCTTGTAATGTGCTAGCAACATTATTTCGACAAGTCCTTTAACTTTTCTAATGTCAGCATTCTTATCTCAAAAGTTGAAGGGTAAGAACGATTGTTACAAGAACTTTATGATAATTAGCTAGCACTATACTGGTAGGATATATGTCTCAGGCAAAATATAGGTTATATGTCTAGTCATCACCTGATCACTTGAATCCCGTTATTCATCGATTTGCTCGAGCGGGCGCCAGTAATATTTCCATTGGACCCTATCACGTGCCAATGTAGCCCAATGGCATCTGGTTGATTCAGGAATATGAAGAGCCTCAAACCATTCCTTCAGGGTCTTGACAAGGAAGTCTGACCATCTTGTAGGCGGGCGGCCACGTGATCTTTTGACGTCCAGTGGGATCCAGTCGGTAATGGCTCTAGTCCAGCAGTCATCTCCAAAACGCATTACATGTCCAGCCCATCTGATTTTCAATGCCTTGGCAAACGAGACAGTGTCCCTGATTCTGGAATAGTGACGGAGGTCGGAATTCGAATTCCTTCTCTCACTTGAGTGAGGCGTGATATTCCAAGCATAGCTCTTTCGATTCCTCTCTGGGAAACCCGAATAGCATTCTCATCCTGCTTTCGTAGGGCCCAGGTCTCTGAGGCGTATGTTAATGCACAGAGAACAGTGCATCAAGATCCTTCGTGAGCTGTATTATGGATTCACCACCAGGATCTCACCGCTCTATAAAGAAGTGATCATTGATATCAAAAGAGGGGTTCAACAGGGTGATACCATTTCACCAAAACTCTTCAGCGCCACCCTCGAGAACATCATGTGACAATTAAAATGAGAAGGAATGGGAGTGAAGATAGATAGTTGGCAACTATACCACCTCTGCTTTGCTGATGACATCTTTCTAATAACACCAAATATTAGCCAAGCGGCACAGATGCTGGCTGAATTTGACTGAGAATGTGCAAAAATAGGTCTACAGCTGAATCTGAAGAAAACTATGTTTATGAAAAATGAAGTAGTTCCAGAGGCCCCATTCACTCTCAATGGAACAAACATCTCTGAATGCAGCTGTAGTGTATACCTAGGTCAAGAAGTCAACATGATGAACAACCTAAAACCTGAGCTGTGCAGGAGGATGAGAGAGGCATGGAATGCCTTCAAAGGCATCGAAGAAAGAGCTAAAAGGACAAAGAACCTCCAGCTCTGGGCACATCTCTTTGACTCCATGTCTAGTCATATTACTCTCAAATACATGTTGAAGTCCTAATCTCAGTTATCTTTGATTGTGAGTTTATATTTGAGAGTTTTATTTCAGAGGTAAAAAGTTAAACTTTCTTATACCCTAATCGAATGACTGGTATCTTTGTCAGTAGAAGGGGAGATTTGGTGTCTCCAAAGGACAAAGTCTAGATGGTGGAGGCAGAGATTGGCATGATACAGCCATCAGTCAGTTGATCTAAAGGATATCTGGGACCTACCAGGAACTCAGGAGAGTCAAGGAAAAGTTCTTCCTTAGAATGTTTAGTCCTGTGGACAACTGGATTTTAGACTTTAGAGTTCCGGGACTGTGAATGAATAAATTTGTTTTGTTTTAAATCACTCAATTTGTTGTACTTTGTGATGATAGCCCCAGGAACTAAAGCAATATGGATGTGAGATATTGTGCTAAATTATGAATTTTACAAAGCAGAGAACACCAGCTTGTTTACTCATGAGTCACCTTTGGTAACTTTAGAAATATTGAAGATGTGGATAATTTTCAGGATTTGGAATACCTACAGATTAAATATCTAGGTTATGGAATTTGAGTATTAATATTAATATGAAGTCAACTGTATTAATGTAAAAGTAAAGCTCAGAAGAATTTTACTTAGTGAAGAAAAATATATAAACATATTTAACAATCAGTTTTTATTGATTACTCAATTTTATTTATGGAGTTCTAAGTACAGTTCTCAGTGTTTATATTTGTACCCATTTAAATATATGAGTAACTCCAAAGATATCAGATCACCCAGAGCCTAACTAGATCTGTCACTGTCACTGTCACTGTCTTCCCGTTCATCATCGATTTGCTCTAGTCAGGAAAAAATTCTGCCTTGAAAATTAAAAGAGGTATGCCCAAGAGTGACTCAGCCACTGGAGTACTTGCTTAGCCTGCAGGAAGACCAGGTTTGATCCCCAGTCACACGTGGCTCCCTGAATGCAGTTCGGCGTCATACCTGAGCATTGCTAGTTGTGACCTCCAAGCCCAAACAAATGAACCAGAGAGGATCAACTGCACAGGATTTGGAATCGATGGGAGGCCAAGATGGAATGTCGAAATATTTAAATGGAGAGTATCATGAAGTTTTTATTAAAACTCAGCTGGGAGGGCAAAAAGGAGAAGCTTTTCTTCAGGAAGTTGGTGGCAGGGGACATTGGGTTAAAGCCAGGACAGCAAACCTATCCTGCAAGAGTGGAAACTTGTGGAGGAAATGGAACCACTGTGCATGGTCTGCCTGAAGAGGAAAGATGGATTTGCTGGATTTATCCTTCCTCGCACCCTCTTACCCTTTCCCCAGTAGATGGAATCAATAGATCCAGTGGTGTGAGAGGCAGAAGGGAGTTACTGTGATACAGAGCAGTGCAGGGTATAGGTGGGTTCTGCATCAACCTGGTATGTAACACTGCTACTGCTACCCCATTTTCATCATGCAAAACTGAGGAAGTAGAGGGGAAGTGACCTAAACTCTAAGTTTTCTGCTCTAAGTTTTCGCAACTGGAACTGAAATTCAGCCCAGGAGTCCAGCTGGACCCTGTCCTCTGAATTGTGGTCCGCATTAGTGCTCTTTGATTCAGCTAAAGAGTGAGCAGGCGACATTTATGATTGGCTATGCTAGGAGTAAAGCGCCTGGGTTATACTGGCATCTGTGAAATTGAATAAAATAGATTTCTTTGACACATATTACAAAAGATAGAATTATTTGTTTAAGAAAATGAGAAAGGAAATTGCACTTGGTTATAAAAAATGTTTGAAAAAGAGAATTTATTTTAACTGCAACAGTATTCAATTTCAAGTCAGAAAGTAAGCGAGACCACATGGGAGGATTTTTAAAAAATCATGTATTCATTTTAGCAAATTTCACCTCCAAGAAATAATTTCGAGATATCTCCAAAAGTATCTGTTTTCCTTTTGTGAAACTTCCAAGATCGCTTCTCTTTTATTGTTCCTTTTCATCTGCCGGAGGACACAAGCTGGTTATGTTATTCTCAATAAATAACAGTATTTTAGGAGGTTTTATTTCTTTCTTTTGCCACTTGGACCATCAACCTAAGATGACAGTGGTAAAATTAGAAGTGTTGTTTTATGCACATTTATCTTTCTTGTCTAGGGGGATCGAATAAAATAAGAAATAGTTCACTAATTGGGCTTGGAAAATCTGTTGTATTTTTTCTTTTCTCCTAAAATGATTTGTTAGCTAAGTTTAATTAAGAAAATCAACAAAACTTCCAGAAACTGATAATTACTTAAATAATGGATGATACAAAGCCTTTCTAAAATATTCTGCAAAAGAGGAAGGCAACTCAAGGAAGCACCATTGTTCTTCCTCATGGATGCGGCATATGGAAGAAACTATAGATGCAGGTTATATGAAGCAGTTACTTCAAATTAGCCAAAACAAATGCCAATCTGAATGGTTTAGGTACTGGATTCCATTTTACTTCATGACTGTATTGCCCCAATTTCCTGAATCACCCACATGGTTGCTTTAATTGTTTCCTTTAAGATGCCTCTCCACCAAGACATAGGGTGCTATGACTTCCATTATTTAACTCATTCCAGTGAGTTAAAGCAAAACTCACAGTGGATGCTACTTGAGTAGATATGAGCTTTCCTCAACTTTAGAGACTACTCATGGCTATCTTTATGTCACTAATAGAATCTCAAAGATATGCATATCTTTGATTTTAGGTGATGGAAATATATGCAAGAATATTGGGTGTAGGTGTCTGCATGATTTGAATTATGAAACTCTAAACAACTAGGTAGTTTAATTTATTAAAACATTGCTTGGACAAATATTAGACAGGGAAACTCTAAACAAAGGCCTTAAATTAAGAATTCTGTTGGATTAATTGACATTCTGTTCGGCTCTGTGGTTATATGAGTATATGAAATCTGAAAATGATGTCTTCCAAGCATGACTGAATCTTGTAGGATTAAAAATAGTCTCTTGATGGTCTTACTTTCTGGCGGAAAGATCATTAAACTGACCATGAAGGAAAAGAAAGCACAGTCCCTTTGGTTTTATTCTAGTTCATTTTCTGCTAGATATTTGTGTGAAAAATTCTAAGAAAATTCTTTTCTTTTCTTTTTTTAAAAAGTTAAAATGAGTTTGCTGGTCAGTAACATGTTTAGTTTAGAAAGGCCAGTATATGTTGGTGACCAGCTTTCCAACCTGCACAGGCTTACAAACATAAGGGTCAGTGACTTACATTCAGCTTTTATAACGTCCAAATAAATTAAAAACGCAGTTGAGACTATATGTGAATAAGCTTAATAAATATTGAGAAAGCTGAATTTATTTATTTTTTAAAAATTAATTTATTATATCACCATGAGATATACAGTTACAAAGATGTTCATGATAGGGTTGCAGTCATACAGTGTTCCAGCACCCAACCCTCCACTGTACATTTCCCACCCAACCCCCCCCTCCTGCTTGCCTCTATAGCAGACACTTTCCAACTCTCTCTCCCTCTCGCTCTCTCTCTATCTCTTCTCTTTCACATTGTGGCTTGCCATACATACTTTTTTTTTTCTCACTTTATATTTTCCTTTAATTTAATGGTAACAATTTAGTCTTAAAACCAACAAATGTGACAACTTAGTGTTACATGCAGAACTTAAATTTTGGACATTTTGGATACTCTTTGTAGGCTACATGAGCTACCATAAACTTTTTTTTAAGTATTTTATTATACCACCGTGAGATATACAAATAAAAAGATATACAATTAAAAAGTTCATGTTTGGGTTTTGGTCATACAGTGTTTCAGCACCCGTCCCTCCACCAGTGCCCATCTCCCACCAACAACATCCCCGGTTCCCTCCCCCTTCCCCAGCCCTGCTCCATGGCAGGTTCTTTATTTCTTTCCCTTTCTCTCTCTTTCTCTTTTCCTTCCCTTCCAGACTATGGATTACAGAACATACATTAAAAAGGTTGTCATGTGAATCCTTTTGCCTCTATTTAATGCTCAGTTCTAGGTTGGCATTAGTACCCTCGACTATTATTAGCACCCTGTTCCATTTTCTGTCTTACCTAAACTCTGACTCCCACACGTTTGTGATAATTTCAACCTTTGACAAGACCTCCCGATATATGCTTCACTTGACCTTGGATATTGGTATCATAATATGTACATATATATTTATGCCATGCAAATCAATGCAGTCATTCTGTATCTGTCTCTCTCCTTCTGGCTAATTTCGCTCAACATAATCTTCTCCATGTCCATCCATTTATAGGCAAATTTTATAACTTCATTTTTCCTAACAGCTGCATAGTATTCCATTGTGTAGATGTACCAAAGCTTCTTTATCCAGTCATCGATTTTCGGGCACTCTGGTTGCTTCCAGATTCTGGCTATTGTGAATAATGCTGCTATGAACATAAAACTAGGGATGGTGTTTCCGCTGCGTATTTTTGGTTTCCCAGAGTAGATTCCCAGGAGTGGTATGGCTGGGTCAAATGGGAGTTCAATTTCTAGTCTTTGGAGGAAAGTCCATATTGTTTTCCAGAAAGGCTGTACCAGCCGGCATTCCCACCAACAATGGATGAGTGTCCTCTTTTCCCCACATCCATGCCAGCACTTGTTGTTCTTGTTCTTTTGAATATGTGCCAGTCTCTGTGGTGTAAAGTGGTATCTCATTGTTGTTTTGATTTGCATCTCTCTGATGATTAGTGATGATGAGCATTTTTTAATATGTTTTTTGGCCATTCAAATTTCTTCCTTGCTGAAGTTTCTGTTCATTTCTTCTCCCCATTTTTTAATGGGGTTGTTTGTTTTCTTCTTGTAAAGTTCTACCAGTGCCTGATATATCCTGGATATTAACCCCTTATCAGATGGGTATTGGGTGAATATTCTTTCCCATTCTGTGGACTGCTTTTGTATCTTAGTCACTGTTTCTTTTGAGGTACAGAAGCTTTTTAATTTCATGTAGTCCCATATGTTTATCTTTTCTTCTAGTTGCTTTGTTAGTGATGTTTCACTTTTGAAGATGCCTTTAGCTTCAATGTCGTGGAGGGTTTTTCCTATATTTTCTTCAATGTACTTTATGGATTCAAGTCTGATATTGAGATCTTTAATCCATTTTGATCTGATTTTTGTGCATGGTGTTAGACACAGGGCCAAGGGTTATCATGTATATCCCTTTTCCTACATTCAATGCTCAGTTCTAGTTTGGCATGACCATTTCCAACAATTAGTAGAACACTGGTATATATTTATATCCCACAATTGAATGCAGTCATTCTATATCTGTCCTTTTCCTTCTGACTAATTTCACCAAGCATGATAATCTCCATGTCGATCATTTGTAGGAAAATTTTATGACTTGGTTTTCCTGACAGCTGCATAGTATTCCATTGTGCAGATTTACCAAAGTTTCTTTATCCAGTCTTCTGTACTTGGGCACTCAGGTTGTTTCTAGATTCTGGCTATTGCGAATAGTGCCGTGATGAATATAGAAGTACACAGGTGATTCTGCTGTGTTTTCTGTTTTTGGTCTCCAGGTTATATTACCAGGAGTGGTATTCCTGAGTCAAATGGGAGCTCAATATCTAGTTTTGGGAAGAATATCCATGTTATTTTCCAAAAAGGCCGGACCAGTCAGCATTCCCACCAACAGTGAATGAGAGTCCCTTTTTCCCTGCATCCACGCCAGCACCAGTTGTTTTTGTTCTTTTGGACATGTGCCAGTCGCTGTGCTGTGAGACTATTTGCTGTATTGATTTGTATCCCCCTGATGACTAATGATGAAGAGCACTTTTTCATATGCCTTTTGGCTGTTTGAATTTCTTCTTTGAGGACATTTCTGTTCATTTTTTTCTTCCCCTTTTTTAATGAGGTTGCATGTTTTTTCTTGTAAAGTTCTACCAGTGTCTTTGCTATTAAACCCCTATCAGATTGGTATTGGGTAAATAATCTTTCCCATTCTGTGCCCTGTCTTTGTATTTTGGTCACCATTTCTTTTGGGGTACAGAAGCTTTTCAGTTTCATATAATCCCGTATGTTTATCTTTGTTACTGTTTGCTTTGTCAGTTGTGTTTTGTCTATAAAGATGCCTTTAGCTTTGATGTTGTCAAATGTTTTTCCTGTTTTCTTCAACGTACCTTAGAGTTTCATGTCTGATGTTGAGATCTTTAATCCATTTTGACTTGACTTTTGTGCATGGCGTTAGAGGGAGTTTATATTTTTATATTTTTACATGTAGCTACCCAGTTTTCCCAGCACCTTTTGTTGAAGAGGCTTTCGTTGCTAAACTTAATATTTTTTGGCTCTTTAATCGAAGATTAAATGATTGTATATTTGAGAGTGTGTTTCAGGATATTTAATTCTATTCCATAAGTCTACAGGCCTGTCACTGTACCAGTACAATTTTGTTTTAATTACTACTGCTTTGTAGTACAATCTGAAAATGGGAATGTGATGCCTCCATCTTCTTTTTCCCAAGGATTGTTTTAGCTATTCATGAGGATTTATTATTCTATACAAATTTCAGGAGTGTTTGGTCAATTTTTTAAAGAATGCCATGGATATCCTTATAGAGATTGCACTGAATCTGTATAAAGCTCTAGGGGTTATTGCCATTTTGACAATGTTAATTCTCCCAATCCATGAAAAGGGAATTGTTTCCAGGACTCCTCTAAGAGCCTATGCATCTGCTCTGAATTGCTTCCTGCAAATCACTTCGTAGATAAGGGGTAGTGTAAATGTGGCAGTTTATCTGACCATGTTTTCTGTACTAGCTGGTATAAATATTCTCTCATGCTACCACAATTATCGTGGGACTAGCTAGATCTTACCAGCATATTTGCCTGGCTACGTTGGACCCCCTAAGTAATTAGACCAGAGAAATATGCTGTTTGCTTCCAAGCAAGCAAGTATGGCTCCCTGATAACTCAAAGGCAACTAAAATACAAAACTACCGTGAAGTAGACGAGACTTGTGAAGGCTTGGAGAAATATTTAACTGGCATTAGTGTTAATCTTTGGTACAGAGACATGCCATCTCAGAAACCCCTTTTGTACCCTGTAAAGGCTTTTCCAGGCAGATCTTGGCTCAAGACATTAGCATATAAAAAGACATTAGGTGAGGTGCTGGGAGAAATTACCTGAGGGCATTTGACCCTCCCTGCCAGGGAATGTTACATTTAGCTTACATCTCCTCCCAGCTCTGCTAGGAGGCTTTGAATTAGCTCTGGGTCTTTGTAAATAGCCGGAAGGTGTCCCAAGTTACTATATTTCTATAGAGCTATTTTCTTGTTTTCATTTCTAGATAGCCGAGCCCAGAATGGGCTGGGCTGGGAGTTTGGGCAGATTTCAAGCTATAAAATAAGCTGCAAGAAGAAAGAAGCTCTCTTTTTTCCCCTTTTGCCATTTCCGCTTCCCTTGGTGTTTTGCTCCTCCGTCCCCTCCATTACTCTGTTGGGCCTCAACATGTGGTGGCAGTCATCTTGGCCTACATCTGGCTGGGGCCTAGCTGGGAACCCAGAGTCCTGAGGTTTTCCCTGCTCTTGGATTGTATGTTGGAAACTGTGATAGTAAAGCCCTTTTAAAACTGCATCAGATTCCTGAGTTTTCATCCATTCCCGCCCGGCTTCAGAGGTAGAAGGGGAACTTGCTTCCGGCACTGTTGGGGACCCCAGCGGCGTCCCCGACAGGGAATGTGTCTCCATTTCCTTATGTACTCTTTTATTTCTTGAAACAGTGTTTTGTAGTTTTCTTTGTGAAACTCCTTTACATTCTTAGTTAAAATGATTCCTAGGTATTTGATTTTCTATGGCGCTATTGTGAATGGGATCATTTATTTTTTGATATTCCTTTCTTCTCTTTTGTTATTTGAATATAGGAAAGCCATTGACTTTGGGGTATTGAATTTGTACCCTGCTACTGTACTGTCGGAATCTATTTCTTCTAGGAGCTTTTTGGTAGAGAGTTTAGGTTTTTCTAAATATAATACCATATCATATGCAAATAGTGATAGCTTGACTTCTTCCCTTTCTTATCTGAATGTCCTTAATGTCCCTTTCTTCCCTGATTGCTATGGCAAGTTATTTCAGTACTATATTGAATGGAAGTGGTAAGAGTGGGCATCCTTTTCTTGTCACCGGTCTTTGGGGGAAGGCTTTCAGTTTTTCCCCATTGAGAATGATGCTTGCTGTGGGCTTGTGGTAGATAGTTTTGACCGTGTTGAGGAAGATTCCTTCAATTCCCATTGTATGGAGAGCTTTTATCATGAACAGGTGTTGGATATTGTCAAATATGGGAAAGCTAAATTTGAAATGCAATCTTTTGGGTAGAGAAAATATTAAAAATATGGAGAAAATAGCGAAAAGTCAGAAAATGTGAATTTAATGCTTAATTGGAATTTAGTGACTTGCACAACCCTTTATTTTTCTCAGAATAAGTAACTGAAGTAAGAACTTTATTTTTTGGGGTTTTTTTTTTGCTTTTTTCTTTGGGGGTCACACCCGGCAATGCTCAGGGGTTTCTCCTGGCTCTGCATTCAGGACTTACTCCTGGCGGTGCTTGGGGGGACCATATGGGATGACGGGATTGAGCCCGGCCAGCATGGGTTGGCCGCATGCAAGGCAAATGCCCTACCCGCTGGACTATCGCCTCCAGCCCCTGAAGTAAGAACTTTAAAGCAGGTTATATAAGGCCACAGAGATCTTTTGTGGTAGTAAGGAAATTTAGAGTTTTCTCTCTAACACATAAAAACCAGTGCTCATATTTGAGCATTTTCTGATAGATATACAGTCTCTTCTCTTTATTTAGCAGAATTATTTATGTAATAAACTATTTTATGAAAAACATTTTCAAAATAGTCTCTTCTACTACATCAGATATTTTTTTTAAATATAGGAACTTATGAGCATATTAGAATGCCAGATGTGCAAAGAGTGAACGCCCAACTTGCTTAGCTATGCTAACTGTTTTGTTTTTTGTTTTTCTTTTGCTTTTTGGGTCACACCTGGCAATGTTCAGGGGTTGCTCCTGGCTCTGCACTCAGGAGCTACTCCTGCAATGCTCGAGAGACTATATAGGATGCCAGGGATTGAACCCAGGTCTGCCGTGGGCAAGGTAAATGCCCTGCCCATTGTGCTGTTATAAACACTACTAAGGTCAGGAATGACAAAGCTTGGTTCACCAGACCTAGGAGCTTATCCTGACATGATTACTGCTTGAACTTCTGCAGAGCATGGGGATGGGGAACACACTGTCTGATGTGGGCATGGCTGGCTCTTTTTTCCAGGAACCTATTTTAGGACTGCCAGAAGAATATGGAGGCCATAGCTACCAATGTTTCCTGATATCCAGTTGATAGGATCTAGAAACAGAAAATCAATCTTTTATTCTCTCCTCATCTTTCTGTTTCTCTGTCAGGTTTCCCATTGGCAGAGATCAGCAGCATATAATGGTGAGATTTATGTGTAGACTGTTAATCAAACACCTACATAGATACTACTTATAATAAGATAACTCATTATCTTACCCACCCTTAAGGAAAAAATGAACAAGCTACAAAACAATGCTTTAACATCTTAGAATTTTTCCATAAAATATTGCAAAAAAATTTTACTTGCAATTTCCCCCCAGTAATCTCGTGATATCCATTCTGTAAACTTCAGTGTGATTGCCTTCATAACCTAACCTAAAAAAATCGCCACTGAATGTTTTATCTGTAACCAGAATTAGCAGCTAAATTATGTTCTCACAGAGCTTACATGTTGGAGCCCTAACTCCTGGCAAAATCCCAGCAAAAATGATTAGTTTTAAAGATCTTATTAAGGTCAAAGGAAACCTAAAAAGTATAATTTAGACCATATTGATTGGTGTTCATTTAAGAGGAGGGTACTTGGACACACAGAGGAGACACTCTAGCGATTACAGTACATAGAGAAAATTACTTGGGAGAATAGTGTGAAAAGAGGAGAGAGATCTCAGGAGAAATCTGGTAGTTCTAGTAGCTTCTTCATGTTGGATGTTCAGTGTATGTAACTTATGGAATAATATCTGTAGTTTAGAATCAAAAATAAAAAACTGATATCATATCAGATTAAGAAGTTTCTACACTACAAAAGAAACAATAATTAGAATAGAAGTATATCTCCTACTGGCCAGGAGAAATATTCACTAACTGTACATCTGACAAGGGCTAATATTTAATAATATATAAAGCTTTTGAAAATTTAGCAAAAATATTTAAAGATGTGAAAAAGACATGAATAGATAGTTCCTCAAAAAGACATACAGGCCAGTAAGCATATGAAAAATTGCTTCATTATATCATCCAGGAAATGCAAATCAAAACAATGACATGTCACCTTACACTAGTGAAGCTGGAATATTGCAAAAAAATAGCATAAACCAGTGCTAGAGGAATGTGATGAAAAAGAAATCCCCATTTAATGTTGGTGGGAATATTGTCTGGTTGACTTCTATGGAAAACAGTATGGAGACATCTCAAGAAACTAAGAATTGAGCTTCCGTATGACCTAAGTATTACACTTCTTGGCGTATACCTCAAGAGCCCAGAATCAGTATTTTAAAAAAGGTAGTTATATTCCTCTGCTCATTACAATGCTATTAACAATAGCCAAGATCTTAAAATAACCCTAGTGCCCAAGAACAGATGAGTGGATACATAAACTGTGGCCTATATGCACAATGGAATACTACTTACCTATTAAAAAGGTTTAATAATGCAATTACAAACTACGTGGATGGAACTAGAGGATATAAGTGAGTAAAGTCAGTCATAATGAGATGAACTGATGCAGTATGATCTGTCTCTTAATGTGAATTATAACAAAGGTAGGGAATAACAAATGGCCAGTGTAAACAGAATCTGAAAGAAAACCTAAACTGAGTTAGCCGGAAGATTGGAAGGTGAGTGCCGGAGGGGACCTTCAGATTATGTGGGGTGGAAGAGGGATGCTGACATTCTGGTGGTCAGTATTGTGTTGGAACATTGTATACCTGGATGCTTATCATTAACACTATTTTAAATCTAGGTGCCTATGTAAAAATTGTATAAAACTGATGAAAAGGTTCTGTTGCTTAGACAACCAATTCTGTAATATGTTGTTATGTAGCCTTAGTAAACTAACACAACTAGAAGAGAATTTTAATGGTATCTAAACTCCATACACGGGGCGGAGCAATAGCCCAGTGTAGGGCATTTGCCTTGCGCGGCTGGCCTATGCCGGCCTGGGTTCGATCCCATATGGTCCCCGAGCACCACCAGGAGTGATTCCTGAGCAAAGAGCCAGGAGTAACCCCTGAGCATCGCCGGGTGTGACCCAAAAACAAACAAACAAAAAAAAACTCCATACACAAAGGACCAATAATTCACATAACTTCCTGAATCTTAACTATGAGAAAGAACATCTCTGATGAGGTTTACAACCACGCAGGCAATCAGAAGTACTAAACTGAAGTACTCTGGCCAATATGTAAAATGCAGTTCCATTTCTGAGATCTAAGTGAGATGTGACTCTCAGATTTAATGCAGTGCCGTTTCTCCTTCAGTTTTTCACCTCTCCTATGCTGCAATTCCCTGTCAGGTCTGTCCTTTGTATTTTGGAAGCATTTACTATTCATTATGTTTTGTACATGTGCTTTTGTGTGAAATTATTCCTATATTCTTTATGTAGTCATTTACTCAGGAATCCAAATAAGAGGAGACAATTTTATCTTGAATTGAAAACTGAGCCATCTGTGTAGGTGTAATTTTAATACCTAAACCTGAGTCCTTTTATCAAATAATTATCTAGGTCAGCAGATAGAATCCTAATTTGTGCTAAGTGAGGAAGAACTATAACTGAAAAAAAAAACATGCAGAGACTCACAGATGGGCAAATTTCACGTGGGCAAAATCAGGAGTAGGGGGATTTTGCTCTGTAGAATATAGCAGCAATTTATATCGTATTGTTTTATCTAGAAGGTCAGACTTTAGCATTTAAGATGAATGACAAATACAAGAGTCTACCACATTCAGAAAGTATATAAAATATCAACTGCAAGCATATCTCCTTAAATTGTCACCACTTTGTCTCTTTATTGTCCTTATTCACTTCCGCTAAGTCTCCTAGGACAAAACATGCCATTTAAAATGTATATAAGCAAGTTACCAGAATATTATGGAGCTATCATTAAGAACAATAATTCTTAGTGTAGGGATTTCAGATTTTACCAATTTGAGAACAATGAGTAATTTTCTTCTTTGCAGCTCCATTTTGGTGAAATGTTCCCCTCTGCAAGTGCTAATTATCTTCTGGTTTCCAGCACTGATTTTTTTCCCTTTAATTGTATTCTGGATTCTGTTTAATAGGATTATTTTCAGACTTATTCAGTCCTCTGTTCCAGTGCCCCAAACTCTATTATCTTGTGGCTCCTTGTGCAGTTCATTCAGGTATTGAGTCAATATTAGAAACTTTTGGTTGCAAGTAAAAGAAAATGAGTTTAATGGGCTTCACCAATAGCAGGTACTGATTGACTCTCATTACCAAATATCCAGAGGTGCAGCAGAACTTGGGCCTGTTTTGTTCAGGGCTTGACTTTCTTTGCAGTTCTCTAAGCTTTGCCTTCCTTGGTTAGCTTTCTGATCCCTCATGGTTCAAGGACAACGTCCAGGAAAGTCCTTTTTCCAGAATTGCTGAGCGAAATACCTGAGTACTATATAGACTAGATTTCTCCAGAACCACAAAGTAGATTGCAGATAGCAAATATGTCACTTGTCACTTGTCTTCCCGTTGTTCATTGATTTGATTGAGTGGGCACCAGTTACATCTCCATTTGTTGGGAATGAGTTCCATTATTGTTACTGTTTTTGGCATACCGATACACCACGGGTAGCTTGCCAGACCCTGCCGTGGCTCTGGGTTCATCCCAGGGGGGCCAGTCTTTTATATAAATATTAAATATTTTAGCAAATATACTTAGTTTGTGATAGTCCAGATATGGAAACAACCTAAGTATCCTTTGACAGATGAATGGATAAAAGCAGTGTGCTGTAGTTGCAAGAAGTCTTACATTGTTGACAGATTTATATAAACTGAAAATTTAAGGGAAATGACACATTTCTAAATCAGGTCAGATTTTTTTTTATCTCATTTTGTTTGGCCTGGATACACTATTCTCTCATAAACATTATAATGAAAGAATATTCTTCAAAGACCTATGTTCCTTCCTTCCTTCCTTCCTTCCTTCCTTCCTTCCTTCCTTCCTTCCTTCCTTCCTTCCTTCCTTCCTTCCTTCCTCTCTCTCATTCACTCCCTCCCTCCTTCCTTGTTTGCTTGCTTCCTTCTTTCTTTCCTTCCCTCCCCCTTTCTTCCTTTTCTTTCTACACTCAGAGCTCAGGACTTTCTCTTGGTTGGGAATTACTGCTCTGATGCTCAAAGACTATAAGTGGTGCCAGAGATTGAACCCAGGCCAGTCATGTGCAAGACAAATGTTTTAGCCTCTAGTCTGTCATTCTGGTTCTTCTTCAGTGACTTTTATATGACAATGTGTAGGTCAACCACAGGAGAGGAAATATTGTCATTTATGATGAAATTTAGGGTACTGTGCTTGGAGAAATAAGATAGACTGTGAAAGAAAAATATAGATGAACAAAATCTCTTATAGGTGATCCTCTTTAAAAAGTCAAATAATAGAAACGCAATTTGGATTGGTAGAGGAAATGAAAAGGTACAGACTTTCAATTATGAAATGAATAGAGTTTGAGAATCTAGTGTAAAACACAAATGGCCATAATTTATAAGGAGATTGTATAACTGAAATTTGCCAAGAAAGTAAAACTTAAAATATGCTCTGCCAATTGCATTTATCCTGAGGTGAACAGGTGGGTTAATGATCTAGATTTGGGGTATATATGAATAATGTATATATGAATAATGTAAATTATCATTGTATACTTGTAGATAATTACCTGTAGATAATTATTGACGTGTTATTGGTTTTTATGTTTTTGGAATGCTTCTTTACACCTCAAAAGATGTATATACCACATCTCACATGACAGCCTTTAATGTATGTTCTGTAATCCATAGTCTGGAAGGGAAGGAAAAGAAAGAGAGAAAGGAAAGAAATAAAGAACCTGCCATGGAGGCGGTCTGGGGGAGTGGGGAGGGACCCGGGTAGTTGTTGGTGGGAGATGGGCACTGGTGGAGGGATGGGTGCTGGAACACTGTATGACCAAAACCCAAATATGAACTTTTTAATTGTATATCTTTGTAATTGTATATCTCACAGTGGTATAATAAAATACTTTAAAAAATTTAAAAAATTTTTTGGAATGTTAAAAAAAGATGTTTATACCACATCAAACCCATCAACTTAGTTCTGGTAGAATTTTTCACTAAAGATAGAACCACTCTACACCTCTACTTCTGTGGTAATTTTATCATTAAAGTCAACAAAAGGCTGATTTGTTTCCTTTTGTTAGGTTGTTTGCTTGGTGTCTTTATATTACATACATGAGTCTTAGCTGTTCTTTGACTATCTCTTTCTGACGATTTTTATCTAGCATAATAGTTTCTAGTTCCATTATATTATAATAAATTACAGGATTTCACTGTGGGGTGTTTTTGTTTGTAGTTGATTAGTATCTACACAGATAATATTTTCAATATCTTTCTAGTTTTCAAGTGTGCATCAGTTGAGTTTGTGCTTATATAAAATGAAAAGAAAAAACATCTGGTTATGTTATCCAAAAAATTACCTTTGACAAAGGAGTTGTGATTCTGAGAATGGATTGTCCAGTTAAATTTTGCCAACTGGAGCTGAGAGTAAATTACATATTGAGGAACTAACCAAAACACATACTCTAGACTCATAATTATTTGACTTTTCGCTTTAAATAGTAATCTCATAATTTCCCCCCTGATTTTTTTTTGTCTAAGTAGCTAATACCTGAAACTACTTTCCAGATTTCCTTTAGTAAAGAAGATGTTTTTGAGTAAGCTTCTTTTCTACAAGTCACACTGTGATTTACTTTTCTGAAATACTACCAGTTTAGTCTGATTATCAGTTCATACTTGCTTTTACTGAAATAATTTTCTTTTCATTTCACATGGTAAATGTGATCACACAAGGATGTAGGAAGCAAAAGCTAGTTTTCATTGCTTTCTTATTCTGTTCTTTTTCATGTTACCTAGACATTATGGAGAACAGAAAGAGATGTGAGGGAGAATATCTCAGCAGCCTGCAGTCTTCAAGGGCCTAGCTCTGTCTCATCTAGTTAGGGAACGTTCAGTAATCATGCCAACAGGTTACAAATGAAATAGAAGATATTCTGGTCATTCTCACAGTGTCTGGAAGAGTCAGGGAGGTTGTTTATTTTATAAGAAACTCTAGTAATGCCAAAGTTCTTAAGAAAGAGAAGGAACTCAGAAACTGCCTTGGGAAAATACATGCACTACAATGATGCTAAATTTGAATATAGCATGCATCCTTAAATGGAAACTGAAGCATTATAATAGTGATGCCACCTTCTTTTTCTTAACTGGCAAGATTTGAGTGTATATAATTCTCCCCCTCCCTCTCCGGTGCCCCCAATTTCATCCTACCACCTGCCCTGCACCAACAGTTGCCTCCTTGGCAGACCTGTTTCTTCATCTTTAGGTTTTAAGCCACATTTTAAAATTCAAGAAAAAAAAATATTCATTTTCCTTCATAAAGTCTTTGATCCTACTGAACTCTCATTACAATATAGTCATATCCTCATGTGTTAAATCAATATTTTGTTTTCATTATTATGTCTATGTAAATATTGCTCCCAGCTGAGCCAAGTTATATAATATGATCGCATCTCTTTTCTTCACTTCCCATTATTTTCCCTGGGAATTGTGATCTTTTCTCTGCCATTCCGATGGCTTGTTTTTAATCGCTAGGGGCTACTAATTTTGTGTTCATTCCACCTTTTCCCCAATTCAATCTCCGCCTGAGCTATAAGGTTCTTCTTCACACATTCCCAACTTTCTGCACCTACAGATGCCAATTTACTGTTAAGCTCTGTTCAGTTACTCTATCCAGGATTTTAGTTTTTACCTAAGGTGTCTACATATATGTTATACAGGAACTTATTTTTTCTTATGTAAAGATTTCCAAGAGAGAAAAATACATTTTTAAATTTTGTTATAGCACTGTAAGCAATTGCAGTGTTCATGATTAGGTTTCATTATACAGTGTTACAGCACCCCTCCCTGCACCAGTGCACATTTCCCACCAAGAACTCTGAAACAATAAAATTTTGTGTTATTAAGAGCCCAGGCTTGTCATCCTTCACTACAGAAATCACAAAAACTAATACACTACACAAGAGAAAAGGGACCATTACCATCATTTGGCTGAGAATAACTCACCTCCTTGACTTTTATGCATAGACTGAGCGGCCTTTCAAGGTTCCAGAAAACACTTCTGGCACAGAGATATAGACACTGGCAGCTGTAAGTCTACTGAACACTGATGCAGTTGAAAGGATACAGGTGGAGTAAGATAAAGTTGACTCTCCATGCTGCAGTTAGAAGACAGAGATTTGAAGACTGAGAAAAACTCAATGAACTTTTGCTTATCTGAAAATTCAGTGGGAATATACTTTTACTTGACATTAGATAGTATTATTAGTTAGATCTGATGGAGATATTGTTAAATATAAGGCTCTATTCAATCTTAGTAAATACAGTCAATAGCTTTCTAAGTACCAATTCATTTTTAAATTTTTTTTTGCTTTTTGGGTCACACCCAGCGATGCTCAGGAGTTACTCCTGGCTCTTCACTCAGGAATTACTGCTGGCAGTGGTTGAGAGACCATATGGGATGCCGGGGAATCGAACCTGGGTCAGCCACTTGCAAGGCAAATACCCTACCCGCTGTGCTATCACTCAGACCCCTCTAAGTACCAATTTAAAGTTCCTCCAGAAGTATTTGAAATTTCCTGTTGATACCCATATTTGATAATAACATATAGTTTGTCTTTTTTCATTTTAACCATTGTCAATGGTCTCTTATTCATGTTTCAATTTGTGTTTTTGATTACTAGTAAAGCTGAGGACTTTTTATATATTTGTTCATCACTTGGATACCTTCTTTTTGTGAAGTTTTTACCTATTTTCTTATTTGCTATTTTGCATGAAAGTATTTAATTGCCTAGATTATAATGTGGAACCCTATTTTTAAGAGTGAAGAATGATACACCACTTTAGGCCTACACATTTGCAGGTGTATGGTTGCTGAAACTTATTAAATATAACTTGAGTAGATCCACAAAGTTGTTGGAAAAATTGCCTTCTAACTTCCTTCAGAAATTAATAGCTGTCATAAGTAATATATATTTTTGGCAACTGGTATTTAACACCTGGCATGTAAGTGGGGCATTTTCTTTTATCCCAATGGCCATATGCTCCCAGATGACAACTCTGAGAATATTTACCTATTAGACAAGCACTGACCTGCCTCTGCCTGACATATGGTGAGAAGTAGGAGGGCCCTTGATTCCCTATAGAGCATCTGCTCCGCTGTTTTCCTGGAAAGGTCAGTATGCTGTTGGGCATATGCTTATCTAAGCCTTACAGCAGTGACACTTCCCTTTCCAAAGGAGGTAGAAACCCAGCCCATGTAAGTGTCTGTGCCAGAGTTTCTTTCCATGGCCCAAATTGGGAAATGACCTTATGCAAGTCAATTTGGGTATTGTTATATTATTTAGAAGCAGGAATAAAAATAACAGGAACATTAGTGATTACATGACTTAGTGAAAATCAGTTTCTTATCTGTAAAATGGGAATAATTCTAAGAACATGCTTCACCAGACTGCTGTGAAGTTAGAGCTAATAGCCATCTGATGCCCAACAACTGACTCTGGAAGTTTTCTGGCTGTAAACAGGGTAGAATAGGTCCTGTTTCTGTTGTCTATGCCACATTGCAAGCCAGGTCAACACTTAAGGGCTTTCAAAGGCGTGCAAAGGACAAAGGTAAGTGTGTACTTGCTGACCTTCATCAAAAGCCTTGTGAGGAAAATGCCATTTTTCAGGTTTATTTAGTTCTCTGAATCTAAGCCAGAAGTTGAGCAAAATTTTTTTGGAGGCAGAGCCATTGAATTTTCAGACCAGCAAAAGTACATTGAGTTTTTCTCAGTCTTCAAATCTCTGTCTTCTAACTGCAGCATGGGGAGCCAGACTTTATCTTACTCCACTTATACCTTTCGACAGTATCAGTGTTCAGTAGACTTACAGCTGCCAGTGTCTGTATCTGTGCCAGAAGAGTTTTCTGGAACCTTGAAAGGCTGCTCTGTCCATGCATAAAAGTCAAGGAGGTGAGTTATTCTCAGCTAAATGATGGTAATGTTCCCTTTTCTCTTGTGTAGTGTATTAGTTTTTGTGATTTCTGTAGTGAAGGATGACAAGCCTGGGCTCTTAATTACACAAAATGTTATTGTTTCAGAGTTCTTGGGAATAAAGTCCCCAGTTTAGCTGTTGTTAGGTCATGTTCTCTCTGAGACTTTGAATGGAACCCTTGCTTGCCTTGTCCTAGCTTCAGAGTGTTGCCAACCATCCTTGGCATTCCTTGGCTTGTTGCTGTGGTCTCCAGTCTCTAACTCCTTTTCACATCATGTTCTTCCCTACTGTTGCAGGACACCTAAAAGCCTAAAAGCCTCTGCATCTGTCCTGGATTGCCTCTTGCAGATCACTTTGTAGATATGGGGGTGGGGGGTAGTTTAAATGTGGCTGTTTATCTGACCATGTATTCTGTACTGGCTGGTATAAATATTCTCTCATGCTACCACAATCATCGTGGGACTAGCTAGATCTTACTGGCATATTTGCCTGGCCACGTTGGATCTCTAAGTAATTAGACCAGAGAGAAATGCTGTTTGCCTCCAAGCAAGCAAGCATGGCTCCCTGATAACTCAAAGGCAACTAAAATACAAAATACCGTGAAGTAGACGAGACTCTTGTGAAGGCTTGGATAAATATTTAACTGGCATTAGTATAGTCTTTGGTACAGAGACATGCCATCTCAGAAACCCCCTTCTCTACCCTATAAAGGCATTTCCAGGCAGATCTTGGCTCAAGACATTAGGTGAGGTGCTGGGAGAAATTACCTGAGGGCATTTGACCCTCCCTGCCAGGGAAGTTACATTTAGCTTACAGCTCCTCCCAGCTCTGCTAGGAGGCTTTGAATTAGCTCTGGGTCCTTGTAAACCAAGACCTCCTGAAGTTGCTACATTTCTATAGAGCTGTTTTCCTGTTTTCATCTCTAGATAGTCCAGCCCAGAATGGGCTGGGCTGGGGAGTTTGGGTGGATTTCTAGCTTTAAAATAAGCTGCAAGAAGAAAAGAAGCTCTTTTTCCCCCTTTTGCCGTTTTGGCTTCCCTTGGTGTTTTGCTTCTCTGTCCTCTCCACTCTCTGTTGGGGCTCAACATGTGGTGGCAGCCATCTTGGCCTACACCTGGCTGGGGCCTAGCTGGGAACCCAGAGTCGGGAGGTTTTCCCTGCTCTTGGATTGTATGTTGGAACCTGTGATAGTAAAGCCCTTTTAAAACAGCATTGGATTCCTGAGTTTTCATCCATTCCCCACCGGCTTTGGAGGTAGAAGGGAACTTCGCTTCCCGGCACTGTTGGGGACCCTGGTGGTGTCCCCGACACCTACTGTCCCACAATTTTCTTATAGAGAAACCAGGTGTATTGGTTTAAGTGCCTGTCTATTTCTGTATAACCACATATTAACTGAATTGCGTTTGCCACCATGCTGTTTTCAATAAGATTATATCCTGAGGTATGCAGGAGTTCATATATTTGAGGGAGACGTATGGGGTTGGACACTGACTGTACTCAGAATTTTCTCTTGATTTGTGTTCAGGGATCACTTCTGCTAGTGCTTGGGGACCATCTGCAGAATAGGGCAGGAAACCAGTTCCTGGTTCCGTGGTCAGCTTTGTGCAAGACAAGGCCTTAGCTCCTCTACTCTCTGATCCACTTCACAGTGACACAGTTTAATCATTTTTATGGGAAATTTTGGGATGAAAGAATTCTTCCACAAGAATTTTATGCCATTTCCAAATTTCTCCATAGGATAAAACCACATAGAATTGTGATAGCTGATTTTGGCATTCTTCTTGTCTGCCTTTCTTTCCCTTGACCACTTCCTAATCCCCTGGAATTTTCCTTTATGCCCCAAAGAAACTTTCTAAACTCAAGTCTTTGTATCAGAGGGCAGAGGTAAAAGTAACTCATGGAAGAACAAAAATAACACAGAGTCACAGAGGATGTTTGAAGATGTGTAGACATGTTAGAAACTTACTGTATGGGATTTAGTTGATGTTGACACTATACCCATCCTTGAAAGAATGGACAACATATATATACATTGGAGTTGAATATGTGCTTAGGGTGCCACATTTATATTCATTCTATTCTGGATTAAAAATGCAAAATGGTGTCTTTCCATAAATCCTGTTAGTACCTGATTCTCAGATTCTGATTGAACCAAACAATGGGGTGCATCCATCAAGTACACTGGCTAAGGTTTTGCGCCCTTGTTTTATCTGAGATTAATCCTACATGTAAAATAGTTCTGATAAAGCTTCCATGGTGGCCTAGTTAAAGTATATGCCTTTCTCTGGATTAGCCTCAGGCTTCTTATACTCTCAGCTCATTCAGGATTTCTAAGTATGTTATTTCAAAAAATATTTTGTCCTAATTCCTCCATCAATTCATTTTAGTGCTTATTAAATTCACTGTAAGGAGCTGTGATCTCAAAGTAACAAAGCAGAAAATAAATATTGTTCATTGAGAAAAGGGACAATAATAATAAATGTAGCCATTTCATTATTAAAGATGGTTATGATGTGAATTTATAAGGTGGGGGAGAGGGGTTGAGAAAGGGCAAAGTGAGGTTATTTTTACTACTTCCTTCTCTTTGTTCTGTGCTCCTCAGAGAATTTCCCAGTAACTATCATGGAAACAATGGTCATGCATCCCTTTCACATATGAAAAATTATTTTTTGACAGCCTTGTAACTAAGACCTAGATGATTGAAGAATATGCAATCAACTCCTTGACCCTCTATGATGGTCCTTTAAAAATCCCCCAGAACATACTCCCTGGTTTGGTGACCAGTGCTTGAGTGTGACTGTAAGGTCACGTCTGCCTGAAGCTGGTTTCTTAGATCAAGGACCCTATCTCTATCCAGCTGAGGCAGCATTAGCACCAGAGTAGAAATGAGGGCTACACAAAGTCCAGTTTCTGATTAGGTGTGCTATTTTTATGCTGCAAGAATGACAGCTCATGCATTTATTATACCAGGAGTTGTATTCTGATTTGCTTTTCAGTCATGGTTCATTTCTATATTTGAATCCCGATTCTCACACAAAGCATTACATATATGCATACATGTATGTGTTTACTTAACGGACAAGTAGCTAAATAATTCCTAAAATGAAGCACACACAAAGTGGAGGATTATGCCAGGAAAAGGTGAGCCTAGAGCTGAGAAGATATACAATAAATAAAGCTGACAATCCATATATGAAAGACATCACATAATCAGCTAATACTTTCTGCTTTATTCATCATATATATGCACATATATACATATATGCCTTTATGTGTCTGTATTTTTGCTGTTGGGAGTATAATTAAAGACTCAGGCAGATGTGCATTTTAGTGCTTAATCCCACACACTTTCAGTGCTCGATCAGACACATTTAGTACCTGATCACACACACGCTTTAGTGCTATAAAGGGTGAAAGGGTCTTGACAAACATATTCTGTTCAGCAAGGTGAGATGGTCAGTAGCAAAATAGCTCAATTTCTTGTGTAGATTTTCATTACTTAAAAGAGTATACTTCTACCCCCAGTAATATGCATTCAAGCATGTATATATGTGCATACAATTGTGCATTTGACTGGTAGCATGTTAAACAATGGTGCTGACAGTATCTTATTAAACATGAAAGATTATATTATATCTGGGATTCCTTCCTGGTTGTATTTCTTAGGGAGCAAGACTGTGTTCTCAAATCTGGAGCCATTTCTGGCATAAGGAAGTATCTGCTAGAAATAACTGCAGACTAAATTGAGAGATCTCAGTCATTTCAGACCACCAGATTAAGCAGGTGTCAGGATTTTGCTTTAAACATTAGGGAGATAATATCTCTGGAAAAATGACACTGGAAGAAAATGTTTTTTGCTTGAGAATGTGGAAATTAAGAAATGTTTACAAACTGTAAGCAAAGACTTTGAAATAAAACCAGGAAACAATGGTTACCATGGGCAGAGCACGTACTCAGTGCCAAAAGTTACACATGCCTCATGGTAAGCCTCAGCATAATGCTGTCCAATAGGTGTGCCCACATTTCAAAGGTAACAAAGTAGATAAGAAATGGTCTCAAGCTCAGAGACTTGTAAGAAGCAGAACAAATACTCAAAATGAAGTTTGTGTGATGCCACAGATCTGAAATCTTGGCAGTACATTGCCCTGTAGGTCCTTAATGCAGAATAATGAAGGACAAGACTTTGCTGCAGATTTGCAGAATATAAGAGGAACCCCCAGAACAGTGAATTGTGATCAGAGAAGTGGAGAGATATTTTAACATCCATAATTAAGAACAGACTGAGCTGAGAGTAGATTCCACTGAATACTTTTATTATTATAAATTTTTTAATACAAGAAAAGTATCTTTTACATTTCTATCACAGATATTGTTTTGATCACACAGGAAAGCCAAGATTCTGGTCTCTAGGATTAGCAAGCCTCTTGGAACAACAGATCCTGAGCCAGACTGAGCTTAGCAAAGACTAGTTGCCTTGAACAAAAAGATGTTGCTGTCCTCAAAGGAGTTCCCTCTCTGAATGACAGCCTTCAGTTGAGAACAGGCTAGACTACTCCCTTTCCACATGAACTCTTGTGGGTCGTCACAATGAGATGAAACAGTTCACTGTAAACTGTTTATAACAGACACTGTGTGGTTCTTCACATATTCCTACAGCATGTCATTTGAGACAAATGTGAGAAAATAAAGTCTATGGAAATGGTCAGCAAGATTTAGAACTGGGCCTAGCATCCATCCATCCATCCATCCATCCATCCATCCATCCATCCATCCATCCATCCATCCATCCATCCATCCATCCATCCATCCATTCATCCATCCATCATCCATCTATCATCCATCCATCATCCATCCATCCATCCATCCATCATCTATCCCTTTATTTATTTATTTACTTGTTTATTTATTTATTCATTCATTTATTTATTTATTATTTTTTAATTTTTTACTTTTTTTGCATCACACCCAGTAATGCTCAGGGGTTACTCCTGGATCTTCACTCAGGAATTACTCTGGCGGTGCTCAGGGGACCATATGGGAGGCCAAGGTTGAACCTGGGTCAGCCTTGTGCAAGGCAAACAGCGCCCTACCCACTGTGTTATTGCTCCAGCCCCCAGTATTTGGATTAGAATTTAAAAAGATGAAAATGGTACCTATGACCTATGGAAAGACAATGTATAAACATTATTTGGAATTGTCATTCTGATATGAGCCATACATTTTTCACCAGCTGTTAAGAAATCTCCTCCTTTCATTTTCAGGTCATTTCTCTTCCCTGTTTCTCCTCCCTGTTCTGGCAGTTAGCAGCTCCTCGTACATGATCCCAAAGGTCTGTATCTGTAAGCACTAAAAATTAGAAAGTGTCTGTAGTCAAGCATTGAGGAGTTGTTTCAAGTCTGTATTTACCCAAGAGAATTTTCAGAAAGGGCAGAGAGAAAGCAAAGGTATGCAAATAGAATAGAGCCAGGCAGGGGGAAAGATTAAATATTGCTATTCGAATGCATAAAATTCTCCATGTTTAATAAGTACTCAGAACTGGGAAAGAAAATTTCAGAGGAAATTGTTATAAATAGTATCCCACCTGAGCAGCTCATATTCCAAATTCCAAATGGTCCCATGTCTATATATACATTAGTCCTGGGGCAGTTGCCTCTGTTTCTGGTTCAGCCTTAGTTTTTCCAAGCTTGAATAAAACACTGTTTAGTCTACCCAGTACCTACTACTATCCTTTCCTGGTATTATCGCCTTGAATTTCTTTGGAAATTTTTTTCCCTTTGGAAATTTTTCTACCTCGTAATGTTAATCTAACTATTTTGAGATGAATTGGTCTATTCCTTACACTGTGGTCCAAGTCACTACACTTGATACAGATTTGATTAATTGTCATGTTCAACTACATAACTTCGATGAGTCAGAAGCAGATGCATAATTCTAGTTAGAATTCTAGAATCTTTTTTCTAGAATTATTGAGAAAGAGACACTCATTTCTAGTCAGGGGTGGTTCCTAAAATGTCAGGTGCTATGGCAACATAAGGCAACACATGGTCCTTGATGCTTGACACTTTGCAGAAGTGTTCAACACACTGGCTTTGCTTTTTAACAGCTTGCCTCAGTTAACCTCCCTGAACCCTCAGATCCAGCCAGGAGTCTGTCTAGTGTTGGGGTGTGGGGTGTCAACAGGACCATTCTGTTGTCTCTTGAGTGGATCATGACAAGAAACATTTATCATCACAAAAGGTATTTTTAGCATAGCAATGCATCATTTATAATGGCAGCAGAGAATTTTATTATATTCTGTTTGGCCTAAAAAAAATTGAGCTTTTTCTGTCTTTTTTCTTCCCTTTCATGGAGATCTTTCATTGAAGCAGCAGAGGCTCATAATTATGTCCTTTTGATGCGGTTTGTAATGGATGTTGGTTGAAGAAGGCCATTTACAAATGCAAAAGAAGTAAATGCAAATTGGGTGTTCTGTCTGGAGTGTTTGTAGTGTATAATTTTGGAAAACTGCTTGCAAATGTCTGGTAGATATCCTCTCAAGATGTCCCTTTACCATTGTTAGGCTGCAGTGTAATTCTCAGCTCAGAAATTTGCTATGGAGAACTGATTTCTTTATATGAACAGGGTGAGGGAAGAATTACAGGACTGGGAGAGAGAGAGAGGGAAAAAAGGGAGAGAGGAGTCAACGGATAAAACAGATTTAAAAAATCCTGTCATGTATTTTAATTTGCAAAGCCTGTGCTGTGATGTGATTCTCATGGGGATGCAGTGCACCTTCTGGGAGAGGGAAGTCCCAGCTCTGATTTCGCATCATGCATACAGACCACATATGGAGGCTGGAAAGCCCTTTGGATTGTAGTTGAGATCATCTTTAGACTTTTGCATGGTCACAGATTCCGGCTTGGTAAAGTTAGTTGCTGATTTATTTTTTACATAGAAATAAAAGATGCTCTGAAGTCAGGGCTGCTACTTAGAAAGTGGAAGCAATGAGGCTGGAGATAATAGAGGATGGAAAATAAAGGCAATTTAAAGGTAGTTTCCTTAGAACACCTTGCTGAACTTTGTAATTATTAAATAATCCTATGTCAAAGAAACCAGAGACATAGTTAAATCTTTGAAAATTTCTACAGAGTTGGGGCAAGGAAGTTATGGAAAGGGGTTTTCTTTTTTTTCTTCTCTCTCTCTCTCTCTCTTTAATCTGGAGGGTGTTATGTTATGTGACATAAGTGAGAGGGAGAACAAATAGCAGATGATCTCACTGATCTATGATATACAGAGAAACAAAATACGGCAATAGATAGTATTGAACCATGACAAATCCTATCTTTGGATACCACACTTTAGATGACCAAGCATTGAGGACAGGGGGAGAAGGAAAGGGAGGACTAGAAGTCACACAAGAACAGTAGAGGAGGGTCTTGGGCACACTTTAATGGTGGTGAAGGTGCAGTAACATTGTATATCAAAACCATAAACGGGACCGGAGCGATTGCACAGCAGATAGGGCCTTGCCTGCAGCTGACCCTAGGTTCTATTCCCTGCCATCCCATATGGTCCCTCAAACACTGCCAGGAGTAATTCCTGAGTACAGAGTCAGGAGTAACCCCTGACAATTGTTGGATGTGCCCCAAGAAGCAAAAAAAAAAAAAAAACCCACAAACCCATAAACATGTAGCTGGCGTGATAACACAGTGGGTAGGGTGTTTGCCTTGCACTTTGCCAATTAGGATTTAATCCCTGACATCCCATATGCTCCCTCCCCACCCTCAGCACTGCCAGGAGTAATTCCTGACAACAGAACCAGAAATAACACCTGTGCATCGCCAGGTTCTGCACTCAGGAATTTCTCCTGGTGGTGCACCAGGGGACCATATGGGATGCTGGGGCTCAAACTCGGGTTAGCTACCTGCAAGGCAAACACTCTACCTGCTGTACTATGCCTCAGGCTCCCATAAACAGTTGTTTTAACAGGTTATCTGAGCTACAATACGGATTATGAATAAAGACTTGGGAGATAGCACATTGGTAGGTGCTTGCCTTGTATGCAGATGATCCCAGTTCAGTTCCCAGCACTGCCAGGAATTATCCTTGAGTACAGATCCAGGACTAAGTCCCAGGGAAGCCAGGTAAACTACTCTACCAAAAGGGGTATATAATTAAAATAAAGGGGATAAATAGATAATATAATGGGTAAAGCACTTGCTTTGCACATGGCCAACCTCTTTCCATCCCTGGAGCCCCATGTGATTCTCTGAGGCCCTCCAGAAGTAATCCATGAGTACAGTGTCAGGAGTAAGCCCTGAGCACTGCTACTCAGGGCTTGGGACCTACTAAGGTTTAAAAACTATTTTTTAAATTCTTTAAAAATGGAAAGAAATTTAAAAAATAAAAATAAAAATAAGGCTCTGTGATATAACTTGGGTCTTGCTCCACTCACAGCCTGGGGCTCATGATAGCTTGTTGGAAGGACAATGGGAGCACTGAAGGAGATGGCACATTGATCTGAGTGCACACTGTACAGTTGCAACATCTCAGCGGTACCCTGGCATCAGCATCTCCCCTGTCAAGCCCTGGAAAATGGTTTTCATGGACCTTTTATCCAGACTATTTGTCATGCGTAGAACTGGGATATGCATAATTGGTCATTTAGAAGTTCAAAATACTACCCAACTGAAAATAATCTACTTTCTCTTTTTTCTTTTGGTTTTGTGCCTGAATGCAAAACTGGGGACGTTGGTGGTGGGAGATGGGCACTGGTGGAGGGATGGGTGCTGGAACACTGTATGACCAAAACCCAAATATGAACTTTTTAATTGTATATCTTTGTAATTGTAAAAATAAAAAATTAAAAAAAATAAAAAATTTAAAAAAAATAGAATAGAGTTTTGAAAAGAAGAGATAACTCAACAGACTTGAATGGCGATATTGCATCCCCAGAGCTGGGCTCAGTCATCTGTCCTATATAGTCCCCTGAGCACTGCTGGGAAGAGCCCCTGAGCACCACTGTCACCTCACCAAGCCCCATACCCCGAATAAAGAATTCGACTTTCTCCTCTCAGACTGCGGCTGAGCTTTGAGTTATAAAAAGATACAGATAATGAATAAAATAAGATTCTCATTATGAACCTCCCATTGTGTTGTGCATACTGCGATTATGGTCTAGTTTAATCTCCTTGAAGGGGATATAGTAATTTTTTAAAAATTTATTTATTTATTCCCCCACCCCCCGAAAATTTATCACACCATTTTAGACATACAATTGAAAGATGCTCATGTAGAGTTTTGGTTCTACAGTGTTCCAACACCCATCCCACCACCCAAACCCATCTCCCATCACCAATGTCCCCACCTCCCTCCTCCTCCCACACCTCAACTACTTGGTGGGTTCTGTATGTCATTTCTCTCCTCTCTATCTCTCCCTCCCGCCAAACTTTCCTGCACATCGTGGAATGCAGTGCATTAAAGGACATAACTGCTTCCACTATTTTAATGAACTCCATCTGACGAATTCCCAGTGATTCCCGCTTCTGGGAGCCGCCTACCTGGGCTCAAACTGATTTTGCTCTGTTAATCTGGTCGTGAGGTAGTATCCCAGCGTCCGGACAGCGAAGGTGGTGGCTAGTGTGGTGGGCGAGTCTTATCCGGCTGCTTCCGGGACCCCCAGAGGTGATGGGCCCACTCCCAAAACCCATCTGTCCTCCCGGGGGCCCCCCATGGTCAGCTGGGCCCAGGACGGCCAAGTTCCAGCTTCCCCAGCCGCTTGTGAAGCTCTTCATGCTACGGCTGGTGGCCCCAGAGCAGCTCCTGGGCGGGGCCACCAGGCTTGACAAAATGGAGGGGGATGGGCCGACCCCCTGACTCCATCTGACGAATTCCCAGTGATTCCCGCTTCTGGGAGCCGCCTACCTGGGCTCGAACTGGTTTTACTCTGTTAATCTGGTCGTGAGGTAGTTTCCCAGAGTCCAGACAGTGAAGGTGGTGGCTAGTGTGGTGGGCGAGTCTCATCCAGCTGCTTCCAGGACCCCCAGAGGTGATGGGCCCACTCCCAAAACCCATCTGTCCCTCCCGGGGGCCCCATGGTCAGCTGGGCTCAGGTGGAGCCGAAGTTCCAGCTTCCCCAGCCACTTGTGAGGCTCTTCATGCTATGGCTGGTGGCCCCAGGGCCTATAGTAATTCTTCTAATTGACTGATGTAAATTACTGAAGTGTCTATTTAGGTCTTATCATCTTTATATCTTTCAAAGAAAGATGTCTCTTATGTAGAGTATCAACTAAAATTGATTAAATTTATTAAAAAATGATGAGATCACTCTGGAAATGAGAAACAAAGGAACATTTTTCATGTGAAAGTAGAATCCCTTCCTGAAGACAGATTTGGATGACATAATGATAATATCATCTGCTGGGTGTTAAAAGAGAATTAGCTCTCCGTCAAAAAGATCAGAAAGCATCAGAATCCTGAAACGAAAAGAAGCAAAAGTCTATGAACACCCAAAGTAGTGCCTTTTCTCTCCTCAAGGTAGATACTGACTAAAACAGTGAGGACGAGCCCACAAGGTTGGGAAAAACTTTCAGAAAATTGTTAGGCCTAAGGTACTTATATTGGGTTCACTGCTACCAAGATGCAAAAGCCTTTGAATATCCTGCAGAAGTGGGGTCCTTTAGACAGACTCAGTTATAATCCCAATCCCTACCACAACCACTCTCCCATTTTAAAGAGGCATAATAGTCCATATGTGGTTTAATTCCTAATCAGAAAGCAAGTATCTTAATAAAGTGAGCCACAAAATTGTCTATCTTCTTGGTGCATATAAAAAGTATGTTTACACTGTAGCCTATTAAATGTACAATAGCTTTGATTCTGAAAAAACCCAGGCAGGAAATATAACTGTGGGCAGGGCACATACCTTTATATGACCAACCTGGGTTTGATTGCTGGCAACCCATGTGGTCCCTTGAGCACAGCAGGAGTCATCCATGAAGGTAGAGTCAGGAGTAAGCCCTGAGCACTGTTATGGTATGGCACACAAACACAAATGTATTAAAAAAGAATGAAAAGAAAATGTACATGATAGTTAAAACTGCTTTATGGGTGGGACTGAGATATAACATAATTGTACCATGTATCCCAGCAGGAAAAATGAAAAAAAAAACTCTTACTTAAATTATAACTCTCATTTGATCTGTCAGTGGATTGTAATCTGTTGGTAGAGGTTTGGTTTGATGTTTTGGCTACAGAATGGTGAGGACAGTGAGGGATGTAGATTGGGGTGTCGGTGGCATTTTTTAAAAATAAGTAAAAAATGAAATTTGCCACTTTGATTCACTCTTCCATTCTCAAAAGATTAATCTTGCAGTCTGCTTGATAGCATTTGAGTGAGTTCTCTCAAGCTCTCAGGATGCTTTATCCACTAAGCTTATGTAACATTCTAAATCTGTTATCATTCCAACAGTGTTCCTAGGATCTCTACAGGTATAGATCCCATCTTAAGAAACCACAGTTCTAACCAGAAAAAAAAAGCCATGACTTTTTCAGTGCCATTGCCCTATATGTGCTGTAATGGTCATTTACAACCAGTGGAATAGAGCTGTTGGTGACTGGATTCCACGGGACATCAAAAGAATGTGTGGCTACCCACCTATGAGATAGACTTCTTTGTCAAAAATCTGAAGAAATAGTTTGAGACTCTTTGTGTTCCTGGAGCAAGCAGATGCCATTGGGCTACACTTGCACGTGATAGGGACAAATGGAGACATTACTGGTGCCCACTTGAGCAAATCAATGAACAATGGGAAAATAAGTGATAAGTGATAATGGTAAATATAATTAGTGCCGGCTGAGGGAGCAGGCATGGGGATGGGGAGTGGGTGGGAAATGAAGGTCTTTGGTGGTGGAAACACACTGGTGATGGAATGTTGGGGAGCTGCTGGGGTCCCAACAATACCAGGAAGCGAAGTTCCTTTCTACCTCCAAAGTCGAAGGGGAATGGATGAAAACTCGGGAATCCAGCGCAGTTTTAAAAAGGCTTTACTATCACAGGTTCTGATATACAATCCAAGAACAGGAAAAACTCCAGACTCTACATTCCTGGCTGGGCACCGCCCACGTGTAGGCCAAGATGGCAGCTACCACGTGTTAAAGCCCAACAGAGAATGGAGAGGACAGAGAGAGGAAAATGCCAAGGGAAGCCAAAATGGCAAAAAAAAAAAAAAAATTCTCTCTTCTCCCAGCTTATTTTCACGATCACGATCACGATCATCCCGTTGATCATCTATTTGCTAGAGCGGGCACCAGTAATATCTCCATATGTCCTGTCTCATGCCAGTAGAGCCAGGGGCATCGGCTTGCTACAGGAACATAAAGAGCCTCAAACCATTATATTAGGTCATGGGAATGACCTAATATAATTGTTACTGGAATTTGGCATATCATATACAACACGAGAAGTTTGCCAGGCTTGCCGAGCGGGAGGGAAACTCTTTTAAACACCTCCAAATAAAGCATTTATTGATGAAGCGCGAGGCCGCAGAGGGCCGCGCTGAGCCGGCCTGTGATGGGCTGGTCTGCTGGGTGGAGTTCTGACGAGACGGAAGTCCAAAAGTGGAAAATGGCAGCTCCGTGGAGTGAGGAGGGGTGGCCTGGCTTGTTGTGAGGCTCTGCCGAGGTGGTGGGCCAGGGCTAGAACCTGCCATGCCTCCCGACTGCCTCATGAACGGCTGTGCACAGGGAGAGCAAGGAACAGCTCTGCCCCATGTTCCCAGCTTATTTTATAGATAGAAACTCGCCAAAACTTCCCAGTCTGGCCCATTCTGTGCTGGGCTATCTAGAGATGAATACAGGTAAACAACTTTATTGAAATGCAGCACTTCAGATGGCCTTTTGGCTTTAACAGTGCCAGAGCTGATTCAAAGTCTCCCTAGCAGAGCTGGGAGGAGCTGCAAGATAAGTGTAGCTGGAGCTTAAAGTAGGGCCTGTCACCCAACAGTGGAATAGTTGTTAAATGATGAATCTTTATAACAACTGTATTGTGAAAAACTTTGTATTTTGTAAATCATGGTGTTTTAATAAATTTTTTCATACCTCATTCCCATGACCTGATGGAATGGTTTAAGTCTTTTTATGTTCCTAGAGCAAGCAGGTGCCCTTGGGCTCTACTAGCATGAGACAGGACATATGGAGATGTTACTCGTGCCTGCTCGAGCAAATCGATGATTAACGGGAAGACAGTGATACAGTGAAGAAAAAAAAAAACAAAACAAAACCGTTCTTGCTCAGTCCTAAGAACCCACTCCTCATCTCTTCAAGATTTATCTTGATGTTATAATTACTCTCAGTCATGACTTCAGGCTTCATTTCTGGTTCTAGTTCTGATATTCCCACCATGCTGCAGTTAATTTTTTCTCTGAAATCACTTGTCACCCAGGGGGCTGGAATCAACTTCTTCCAAATTCTTTTTAATGTTATTATTTTGACCTCTCAAAAAGGAGGTCAAACTGACCTCCCATTTTGACCTCTTAATGGTATCTAAGATAGAGAATCCGTTGCAGCAGCTTTTCAGTTTATTTTGTCTAGAGGCAAGGGATAATCACTGCCGTGGAAGCTAAAGCCATTTATAATGTGTTATTAAATAACATGTGAAAATAAGAATAACTCCTTGACCCCTGGGCTGAAAAAGGGAGGAATGGCCACATTTATCTCTCTTTGTACATTTATCCATGTTCTCGGGCAACCAGGTGCACTGTCACTGAAGAGTCATGTTTGGAAAGGAGAGCTTTTTGAGCAGCAGGTTTCAACAGTTGTCTTAAAATATTAAACTATATTATAAAAAGATGTGTTGTTATCTGGGCTTTGTTGTTTCATTTCTAGAGCATAGGCAGAAGAGCTTTACCTAATTATTTTTCTTTTTATTGAGGTACCTTACTTCACAATAGCACTTTTGAGTCTTATTATTTTCGGCACAAAATGGTGGTACTCCACTGTACCTACCGAGAGAGTGCCAGTGTTTCTTTACCACTAGCTCTAGGTTTCTTCCTTCTTCTTCATGCCTGCTCTTATCTCCTTTGCCTTTATCCTTGGCAGAATCTCAAGATTTGTTTTCATTTGTCATTATTTATTCTCTCACTTGTTTTTTATATGCCCAAAATGAGTGAGATCATCTAGTCTTTGTTCTTTTGGTCTGTCATGTTGTTTAGCATGACATCTTTCAGTTCCATCCAAGCTGAAGCAAAACACAAAATTTCATCTTTTTTATAGCTGATAGTATCTGTGGTATATGTATACCATCATTTATTTATCTACTCCCCCAAATAGGCATTTGGAGTGCTTCCAGATCTTGGATTGTTATAAATAACACTGCAGTGAACATCTTGTCACTTGTCACTTGTCTTCCCATTGTTCATCGATTTGCTCAAGTGGGCACCAGTAAACATAGGTCAGCAAATACCTTTCTAAATTCTTACTTTTGTATTCTTTTTTAATTTTAATTTTTTAAATATTTGTTTAACTTTTGTATTCTTGAGATAGATGCCAAAGAACAAAATGTCTGGATCATATGGGAGTCCTGTTTTTTAATATTTGAGAAATATCCATACTGTTTCTCTGTTTCTCTCTCTCTCTCTCCCTCTTAGTCTCCATGTTTCACAATACTGTTTGTTATAGGGTTTCATGTATTGAATGTTCCAACACCACATCTACCACCAGATTAAACTTACAACCTATACCCACCTCCTAACCTGGTAAACACAGTAGACCAGCTCTCAGGCTCTGTTAATTTGGGATATTTGTTGTTGTTATTGTTTTGTTTATGTGCTATGTCTTGCAATATTCAGGAAGTACTCTTGGCTCTGTACTCAGCATAACTCCTGGTGAGGCTTGGGGACCATATATAATGCCAAGGATCAAACCAGAGCTGACGACATCAAAGGCAAGTGCTCTACTTGTGTTATTATTTCTCCCACCTAACTTTGTTAATCCCTTAAAATGTTTATTTATATTTCACATATGAAAGACATAATTCTTTTTTTGTTCTTCTCTTTCTCATTCACTAGCATTATATTGCATGCTTTCCTTTGTCCTTTTTGCTTTTTCCATACAGTCAAGTAGCATTTGCAGATGTCTTTTCTTAAGAGAGTTTCTGGGTCTTGGGGTAGATCCAGATATGGAATTTCTGGGTCATGTGGAAATTCAATTCTTAGATTTTTAAAGAAGTTTCCATATTGCTTTCCAAAAAGGTTGAATCAGTCAATATTGTCACTAGCATGGATGAGGGTTCATTTTCCCTACATCCCCATCTCTACTGGTTATTCTTGTTATTTTGTATCTGTGCCATCTTGTTGGTGTTAGATGATATCTCATTGCTGTTTTGATTTATATTTCCCTAATAAGGAATGCAGAGCAGTTTTTATATCTTTTGGAGATCTGTATTATTTCATTTCTGTTCCTGTTTTGTCCCCATATTTTGATGGTGTTGATTTTTTTTCTTTTAAGGTTGGCAGGTATTTTAATAAGTTAGATATTAACCATTTGTTAGATGAATGGTGGGCAGATATTTTCCTCTGTCTTCTTATTTTGGCTTTGTTCTCATGGAGTACAAAAGTTTCTTAATTTGAAGTAGTCACATTTGTTTTTCTTCACTTTCTTTTGCTTGACCAGTGTCATTTCTAGATTCAGTGTCATAAAGATTTTGACTTTGTTTTCCTCAATATTATTTTTGGATTAGATCTGATATAGAGGTCTTTAATTTATTGCTTTTGTACATGTTATGAGTTGCAGGGTTAGAGGTGTTAGGCTGTTGTTTTTTAACATATAACTGTCCAGTTTTCTGAACACTGCTGAAGAGATTTCTATAGTTTCACCTTTACACTTTTAGCTCAATTGTCAAAGATTAAATGGCAATATTCTTGAGAATCTATCTCTGGGATCTTACTTTTATTGGTCCGAGAGTCTTTCTTTAATCCATAATACACTTTTAATTACTATGGAGAGGAAGAGGAAAAGAAAAAAGACAGAGAAAAGATAGAGAGAGAGAGAGAGAGAGAGAGAGAGAGAGAAAGAGAGAGAGCCTCATGTCTTCTTTTTTCCCTAGGATTTGCTTTGACTCTTTGGGAAATTTTATTACTTCATATAAATTTCAACAGACTTTGGTCTATGTCTTTAAAAATATGTCTTGAGTAATTTATAAGGATTGCATTGAATTTGTATAGTGCTTTGGGTAGGATTGTCATTTAGACAGTATTTTTCATTATGATCAATGAACAGGGGATGTATTTCTGTTTTCTTTGGTCTTGTTTTATATATTTTAGTAGTGATTTATAGTTTTTGTTATGAAAGTCTTTCACCTCTTTTAAAGTTGATCCTCAGGGACTTGATTTTTTGAGGCAAATCATGAATTAGATTAAATAAAAAAAGTCTTTTCTGTTTCTCTGTTTGCACATAGAAATGACATGGATTTCTGCCTTTTTTATTTTGTAGCGTGCCAAACAAGTAAGTTCATTGTTTCTAGGAAAGTGTTTTTTTGGGGAGGGGGTGACCAGTAGAGTCACTAGTATAGTAATATACTGTTTTCCAGAGAGGCAGAAGAAGCTGATAATACCAACAACGTTGAATAAGTTTCCTTTTATTGTCATTTATTCCTTCCAATTTTCAATGTTTTCAGATTTTCTCTCATATTGCTCATTTATGTTATGAAAATTGTTTCCTCTTAAACTTCAAGAGCCTCTGCTAGCTTCAAACTTTTATTCTTAAATTTCTCACCTCTTAGTTTTCATAGAAGTCAAGAAAGTTATGGTCTTACTATCAATTAGGTTTTGGATAAAGGGCTGTTATTACTGACTTGATTTTCTAAACATACTACTAAGTCTATATTAATATTGGAACTTACTTATCATTTGTGTGTTCACTGGCATAATGGTTTAAATATCTTTTAAGACTTTATTTAAAGATGGAATAAAGTATGCCTCTCCATAGTTTTTTGGTAATGTTTTTCAACTGTTCTAATATTTTCATATGTTTTTCATGTTACATATACATTAAATTACATGTATAACCAGTTACATAAGGATAATTTTGTACTAAACTTTCTCATTATGAAGACAACCTGAATCTCATTAAATTACAATTTATAAACTGAGGTTAAGAGAGTAATACAAATCGACTGAGTGCTGACTGAATAAATTCTCTGTGTCAGGAAACTACCTAGGTCCTTTATTTTTAATTCTTTTCCCATTACAATTTCTTTGAAATTTTTTAATTAAAAACTGTGATTTACAAAGCTAGTAATAGTTTAGTTTTAGGCATATAACATTTCAACACAAATCCTACCACAGTATCAACTTTCCTCCACCAGTGTTCCCAGGCTCAACCCCTTCCTCACCTTGACGAGCACATACAAAGAAGTTCAGTGGTTGCAGCTTACATCTCTTGTTTTCAGTTTTGTTGAGTCTGTGCTTTGGACCTAAAACTAAACCACTCTCCAATATCATCAGTATAACTAAAAATCTGAATTCTATTTCTCATTACTTCCCTTTCTCATTTTCTTCCTTCCCTCCTTGATTTATTTATTTCTTTGTCCTCCCTAACCTCTGGGGTGAAGGGTTATCTGGGTATCCTCTCTTTACTACATTACATTTCTGCATCTAGTTATTCTTTATACACATAATTGAGATCTTACTATATTTTCCATCTTTCTTCTTGCTTACTTCACTCAACATATCTTCTGGTTCCAACCAGCTTACAGCAAATCACATGATGTTGTTGTTTTCAGCTGCATAGTATTTCATTATGTATGTATAACATACGCTCATATTCAACTTATAGGTTGATTACATTTCTTAGCTATTGTACTAAGTTCTGCAGTGAATAATGGTATTCATATATAATTTTAAAAGACTGTTTAAAGATCCTGGGGTTAGATGCCCAAAAGAGGAATTGCTTTGTCATATGGCAGCTCAACTCCAAGCTTATTGAGGACTCTTCAGACTTTTCAACAGGGGTTGAATAGATACCAGCAGTGGATTAATAGTCTTTTATTTAACCACACCCCACCATTATAGGCATTTCTACTATTTTACTATATATGTGCCATTTTCATTGATGTGAGATGATATCTTATTGTTGTCTTGATTTGGATTTCCTTAATAAGTGACACTGAGCCCTTTGCCACGTGTCTGTTGGCTATCTGCCTGTCTTTCTCTGAAGTGTCTGCTCATCTTCTCTCCACATTTTTTTGATAGGGCTTCGGAGGTTTTTGTTTGTTTGATCTTTTGCAACTTTATATATAGTCTAGATCTTAACTTTTATCAAACATCTGGTTACAATTATTTCCTCCTATCCAGTAAACTGACTTACAGTTTTTAACTCCTGTTTCTGTGCAGAAACTCTTTGATTTAATGTAGTCTCGTTTGTGCATTTTTTATTTTATTGCCTTTGTCAGTGGCATCAGATCATTAAAGATATCTTTGAGATACAATTCTTGGAGTGTGATGATGCATATAAAGGGTTTATCTATGTACTTTTGAGTTCACATTAGGTCTACCCAAGAACCTTATGTAGCAATTACATGCCATGGCATTTTACAGGTGAGAAAACTGAGACACAAGGAAGGTAAGTCGTCACCTTTTCTGAAGCAAAAATCTACCATTTAGTCTTCTAAGTTTTTGTATTTGCCAAAAAGGTCATAGAACTTTGGATTGCTTGTTAGTCGTTCCATAGATATCAAATTAAGGTGTTAAGCCTCTTGAGCCACTCAGGATTTAGGATCCAAGTGGGGTGAGGAAATGGCACAGCAACTATTATGATAGTAAATCAGAAATAAATGGAGAAACCAACATGTAAATGAATAGTTAATACGATAGACAAGAAGGAAAGCCTCACACATTCTATAAATGAGGTAGGAGTTTATCTGGAAGTCTGTGGAGTCCATCAAATAATTTTTTACCAGGGCTGGAGGTGACTATTAATTTCAGCTAAAGATGACAGCAGCCCCGTCATTTTTCTAGAGGATTTTACCTCCTGAAATGTTGAAATCTATCTTAGTAAATACTTTCAGTGTAAATGTAACTGGCTTGCAAATGACCTTTTAGGGGAAAGAAAGATCCATTTCTGAAAGCTCTTTTCCAGGGCTGAGAGTGATTTCTCTCTCCTTGGTTAATCAATCTTAACTTCTTTGTCAGATTTTAAAGATTTTTCCAACCGTCTTTTCTTGTAAAATATTTGATAGTAAGATACTAAAAATTGTAGGTCTCTTGCTGTAAACTATGAATCAGGAATTGTACAAATCAACCCGTGAACTTTACCTGTCTTCCTTAATCTAGCTAACCCACTTTCAACGAATGAAAGTATTGTTTCCTAAATGAAAGAAGGTATTTTGCCTTTCCTTTTAATTTAGCTGAGTCACATGACCTGCTCCCGCAATGTCCCTTTTAACTTGAGGATATTCTCTCTCCCAAGAAAGGAAAAGGGGCGGGCAGAGCGATAGTCCTGCAAGTAAGGCATTTGCCTTGCATGCGGCTGACTTCGGGTTTGATCCCTCGCATCCCATATGGTCCCCTGAGCACAGCCAGGCGTAATTCCTGAGTGCAGAGCCAGGAGTAACCCCTGAGCATTGCCGGATGTGACCCAAAAAGAAAAAGAAAAAAAAAGAAAGGAAAAGGACTGAGGGGAGTGGTATAATGTTGAAATGCTGGGCAAAGGTCAAATTATAGATCCCCACAACTCTAAGGCAGAGTATGTGTAATAGTGGAGCAGTAGGTAGTTGTTATTCCATAAAATGGGAAAAGAAGTGGGAAACACAACAGAAATCTGTAAACCTGAGAGTAAAAGTAGCAGCATTTCAAAACTAAATGAAATAGGAGGGGTGGAGAAAGAGTTTGGGTCTGGAGTAGCTACTGTGGTGGATATCATGTACTCAGATTGTCCTTTGTAGTGAAAGTCTTATCCCCAGCAGCTATTAGGTCCGTCTCCAGTGCAGGGAAGACTGCAGGGTGCAGGGTGAAAGGCGCTTGCCTTGCTAACCTTGGTTAGATGGACACCACATATGGTTCCCCCACAGCACCGTGAGGAGTGATTGCTGAGCAGAGCAGGAGTAAACTCTGAGTGTGATCCCACAACAAAATCTACTGGACATGATCTCCAAACAGAAACAAAAAACAAAGTTATCTTTCAGCTCCCCAGATTCATTGGAGTGGAGAAACTTGTACTCAAAGACTGACTGTTGCAGTAGAGCAAAGCTCTGGGACCAAATGTGGTCCCAAACTGGAACCACTCTGTCTCTGACCCAGGTGCATAGACATCCCAGGGGCTAAGTCCTTTGTTGAAGTTCCATTTGTTCAGTCTTCTTTCCAATTCTTCCTTCCCTCCTTAAGGTAACCCCAGTGCATTCTGTAATGAACATTCTACATGCCAACTTCTGAATCTACTTTTCAGAGAACCCCACCAGAAGCAGTCAGTTAGGGATTTGTTTTGTGTTAAAGTTTGGCTTTATGAGCACTTTAAGATGGGGCATGAGGATTATCAGATCAGTTTAAAATGTAGGGAGCCACTGCATTTTTAAGATCAGTGAGCAATTGGAATTCAGGTCACAGAGGTCTGTTTCATTGTTTTTTTTTTTTTCTCTCTCTTTTTTTTAATGGTTCACAATGCTGAGCAGTTACCAGAAAATTGTCTAGGTAAGGAAGCTGAAGTGAAGCTCACAGTAGGGACAGACAATGACCCTAACACTTTCTAGGTTAGACCATCCATAATCTCAGAAGAAACAAAAATTGGAGTTTAGGGAGACAGACAGTGGTATGCAAGTTGCAGTGATGAGCAAAAGTTGGTTTAGAAAGTGAACCAACTGCTTCTACAATAGAGAATCTGCTAGAAGGAGAGAAGCAAAATTAGACAAATGGATGGTGAATATGCTCTTTCTGAATGCTCCATCTGTGGGGACAAGTACTAAGTTTTCATTAACTCCAAGCAGGAAAAGTTCCAAGTGTTCCCTGAATCCTGGGAATAAGGTAAAAGAAATGAAGTTAAAGGAATGAGACCAATGACAGTTCTCTAGGATTCCTTTGGGTGCTGAGCTTCACTCACAGGTTGCTGCTGACTGTACGATAGATACAATTCAATTTCTGCTGATGTTTGAAGAGCTTGTGTAGAGGCCGTGTCTGAGAGGTGCATCTCCACTCTGTCTGCTGGCTCGCTGGCCTCAAAGGCATATCCCTGGAACCAGAAGTTCCCCTTCAAAGTTATTTTGCTTCATAATGCTATAGTATTGCAGTAATGCTTAATGAAATAAAGTATGTTGAAATAGTCATAATATATTTTCCTCATTCTTTCAGAGTATAATAAAAACACTTGGAGTTTAATTTGGTGCATTATGCTTGTCAATCACTCAGGTTTCCAATGGACAAGACTTGTTGTTTGAATTGTGGCATTTTTTTCTTCTTTAATTATAGCTTTCTTGTAGAGATTAGGGTAGGTCAGATATCTGATGTGAAGGTAGGATGGTGATTTCCAATTGTGCTTTTTTTGGGGGTGAGTATAAGAAAGATATACATGCATTAGGGTGCTTAGCTAGAACAAAATTCAAAATGACCCTAGTTAAGACAGAAATAACTGTAACACCGTTATGTCTCACTACCACAGTATCTTGAAGTTTTTATAAAATATCTCCACATTATTCATTTAGCTCTCCTTTAACATCAAGCTCTTGATGATGTCTTATAGCCCTTGTGTCTTAACCTCATTTAGAGGTTAAGTATCATGTCAGATTCTTAACTTAGAGCAAGAAATACAGTCTTTAGGGTGATCATTCCCATGCATCTGCATCTTGCCTCTACACAAGGATCATTATGCCCAGAAGAAATGAAATGGTACTTATTTATCAAAGAAAATGTGCTGGTGAAACACTCTAACTAAACTATTATGTGTAATATTTTTGTTGATCACATTTAATTCTATGGATAGTCTACAAATGAGTATGAATTCTCATTTTTAACTGTTTTTTTCTCTCATCCTTCCACTATCTGAAATAGTGTTTCTTGTTCATTTTCACGGATGAAAGGGAATGAGAAAAGAGAATAATAAAGCTATTCCTCAACTGCCTACTTCCAAAAACTGATACCATTATGTGCATAATGGATCATAACCTAATAATGTATCATTTAATGCTCCCTCCATCCCCAAAAGTCAGTATGCAATGATCAGCTGCTTATTTTTTGGTTGTTACTGTATAGTATATCCTGGAGTGAGACTTATTTTCACAAATGCAACACTATTTTATTTTTATTTCATTCTTTTGAGTTAATCGTTGGTATACTAGTTAATTTAACATTTTTTATTTTGCAGTAGAATCATAATTACTTAAATCCAAACTGGAATCTAAATTGTTCCCATACATTTGTGAGTTACTTCAAATAAAACAGCAAATGTTTATATCTGAAATTATAGTCCACAAGCTACCTACTGTGGGACTCTCTCCAAGTTCTATACAGTTCTCCTGGCTTTATTATACAACTATGTCAACAAATGAGGAAAACCTAAGATGGTATAGAACTGGTTGAGGATTATCTATGCACTTTTATCCTTGCTATTATCCACTCATCCCCTGTGTTTACTTTTCAATACCTCACTAATTGGTATTTCTATTACATGACCTATATAGTTCATTGCTTATTCCCAGGAGAACATTTTGGAACTGAACATCTAACAAACTTCCACTCATCTCTTAAATCCTTTCCATTAGTCTCCTCAACTATGCAATCATTTAACCTCTCCTTCCAGAATTAACCGTCTTCTTATTTGCAGTGCCCTTGGTGTTTTGCACACTTCTACTATTGCTCAAATAATATTATAATTATATGTGTACATATTTGTATTCTCTATTGGACTCTGAGTTCCTAGAGGGTTGGGACTGTGGCTTATTTTTTTTCTCATCTTTAATTTTAAGTAGGATGTCTCTGACAGACATTTTTTTTAAATAGAAAAGGAAATGGTCCAAAGTAGATTTGGCTTATTTATAAGAGAAGAAATTCAAAGGCTTGAGTCAATGTTAGTTTTTGATCTTTAGGGAACCAATGAGGAGCTTTGGTGAAGAGTCCTCTGGCCATATGGTGAGATCAGCTTTTCTTCTCTCTGTTCTATGTTGTTATGCATTTTATTTTATCTAACATTGTTCAGCTTTCTGGAAAGATTGCAAATTTAGCAGCTTAGCCATTTTCCAGGGTTCAGAAAATAAAAAAGTTGATAGGAGGAGTATGATTAACACAAAAATAAAAAATCTTGAACAAGAAAGAAAGGGGATATAAAACAACTTTAGGAGGATTATTTAAAAATATTTTATTGAATCACTGTGCAATGCAGTTAGAAAGCTGTTCATGATCAGTATTCAGTCACACAATGTTCCACCACCCATTTCTCTACCAATGCACATTTCCCACCACCAATGTTCCCTTTGCCCTTCTGAAGAGGACCAATTTTTAAAATCTGATGCCTTGGAGAAGAAACCCATTATGATGTAAGATCATCCAGAGGAAAATTGTTGCTCAAAGTATGCTGAATTGGCATAATTGCTCTTCAAGTGTGAATAAATGCTTTCTTTCAATTTTGTGTCAAATATTCACTTTTTAACTTTTAGTAATTATTTTTCTAAATTTAAAGTATGTATTGTATTTTAAATTGACTAAAAATTAATATGAACTATAGGAAAATGCTACTAACTTTAATTATTTATAGTATCTTATTAATGCTATTAATTTTAATTATTGTATAGTATTTTCTTGTATGAGTGTACCACTTCCATCTATTTGTTATGGTGGGCTTTTGAGTAGATGCCAGCTTGGACTATTATGAGTAATACTAATAATCTGAGTGTTTCGTAGTTCCATACAAACTTAAAAATAGTGTGTACTGAAAAATACCATGAGAATTTTTGTGGGACTTGTGTTACATTTGAAAATTACTTTGGGCAAGATGGTTATTTAAATGATGTTGATACTTCCTCCATAATTACTTTAAAAGTTCACGATCATGATCACGATCTTCCTGTTGATCATCTATTTGCTAGAGTGGGCACCAGTAATATCTTCATATGTCCTGTCTCATGCCAGTAGAGCCAGGGGCATCGGCTTGCTACAGGAACATAAAGTGCCTCAAACCATTATATTAGGTCATGGGAATGACCTAATATAATTGTTACTGGAATTTGGCATATCAAATACAACACGAGAAGCTTGCCAGGCTTGCCGAGCGGGAGGCAGACTCTTTTTAAACACCTCCAAATAAAGCATTTATTGATGAGCTGCGCGGCCACTTGCGGCCGCGAGCCGGGCTGTGATGCGCTGGTCTGCTGGGTGGAGTTCTGACGAGAGGGAAGTCCAAATGTGGAAAATGGCGGTGCCCGTGGAGTGAGGGGGGTGGTCTGGCTTGTTGTGAGGCTCTGCTGAGGTGGTGGGCCAGGGCTAGAACCCGCCATTCCTCCCAACTGCCTCATGAATGGCTGTGCACAGGGACAGCAAGGAACAGCTCTGCCCCATGTCTGAGAGTCTCTGGACCAGCATACCTGGGCCGGATTGAGGAAAAAAAGATGCTTCAGGGTGGGTGTCGATGATCCGGGCTGTGATGGGCTGGTCTGCTGGGTGGAGTTCTGACGAGAGGGAAGTCCAAATGTGGAAAATGGCGCCGCCCGTGGAGTGAGGGGGGTGGTCTGGCTTGTTGTGAGGTCTCTGCCGAGAATAACTTTAAAAGTTATTCTCCACATATTTTATATAGGAATTGTAAAATAAGTACTAATGTAATATAATGTCTCTTAACTCAGTATTAATCTCCTATATTAATATTCACTTAGTTTTGGGAAAATATAGTAACTTTGCTCTGATGTAACTGTTCTGTGCAATAATTTGCTGATGTTTTTGTTAAATATACTGCATCTATGATTGATCTAATAATATTGTATTATGATTATTCCTTTATGCAATTTTATCTCTTTAGAAAATGTGAAAATTTATGCTTTTAGGATGTTTTATATTGTTTCATCATTTTTGTCTGTCTTTTATTTATGTACATTTGGGATACCACTTTGTGTTATTAAATTTTAGTCTCAAAGAGGCTAGGTAAGACAGAAAATGGAACAGTGTGCTAACAATTGTCGAGGGTACTAATGCCAACCTAGAACTGAGTATTAAATAGAGGCAAAAAGATACACATGACAACCCTTTAATGTATGTTCTGTAATCCATAGTCTGGAGGGGAAGGAAAAGAGAAAGAGAGAGAAGGGGAAAGAAATAAAGAACCTACATTAAAAGGTTGTCATGTGTATTCTTTTGCCTCTATTTAATGCTCAGTTCTAGGTTGGCATTAGTACCCTTGACTATTATTAGCACCCTGTTCCATTTTCTGTCTTACTAAACTCTGACTCCCACACGTTTGTGATAATTTCCACCTTTGACAAGACCTCCTGATATATGTTTCACTTGACCTTGGATATTGGTATCATAATATGTATGTTCTGTAATCCATAGTCTGGAAGGGAAGGAAAAGAGAAAGAGAGAGAAAGGGAAAGAAATAAAGAACCTGCCATGGAGCAGGGCTGGGGAAGGGGGAGGGAACCGGGGATGTTGGTGGTGGGAGATGGGCACTGGTGGAGGGACGGGTGCTGAAACACTGTATGACCAAAACCCAAACATGAACTTTTTAATTGTATATCTTTTTATTTGTATATCTCACGGTGGTATAATAAATTACTTAAAAAAAAAAGAAATAAAGAACCTGCCATGGAGGAGGGCTGGGGGAGAAGGGAGGGAATTGGGGATATTGGTGGTGGGAGATGGGCACTGGTGGAGGGATGGGTGCTGGAACACTGTATGACCAAAATCCAAATATGAACTTTTTAATTGTATATCTTTGTAATAGTAAAAATAAAAAAATTAAAAAAAAAAAAGACTTTCCGTTTTTAAAAATATTTTATTGTGTTACCGTGAGATATACAATTGCAAAGATGTTCATGTTTGGGTTCCAGTCATACAGTGTTCCAGCACCCATCCCTCCACCATGCCCATTTTCCACCACCAACGACCTCAAAGCCCTCCTCCCCCTCCCTAGCCTGCCTCTATGGAAGATTCTTTGTTTCTTTTCTCTTTCTCTCTCTCTTTCTCTCTCTCTTTTCCTTCTCTTACACACTGGAGTGCAATACATACATTTAGAGGCTATCATGTGTATCTTTTTGCCTGTATTCAATGCTCAGTTCTAGGCCAGTATTATCATTTTTGACGTTTATTAGTACACTGTTCCCTTCTCTGTCTTATCTAACCTCTGACTCCCACACTTTTGTGGTAGATTCCTCCCTATTGACAAAACCTTCTGATCCATTTTTTGCCTGACCTTGGATATTGATATCATAATATATATTATATATAATATGAAATATATGTATTTATTTATATATATATTTATATCATGCAAATAAATGCAGTCATTCTATATCTGTCTTTTACCTTCTGGCTAATTTCACTCAACATGATTCTCTCCATGTCCATCCATTTATAGGCAAATTTCATAACATCATTTTACCTAACAGCTGCATAGTATTCCATTGTGTAGATGTAACAAAGTTTCTTTATCCAGTCATCAGTTCTGGGCACTCTGGTTGTTTCCAGATTATGGCTATTGTGAATAGTGCTCTATGAACATAAAAATGCGTATGGTGTTTTTGCTGTGTGTTTTTGACTTCCCAGGGTATATTCCCAGGAGTGGTATGGTTGGGTCAAACGGAAGCTCAATTTCTAGTCTTTGGAGGAATATCCATATTGTTTTCCCCAAAAGTCTATACCAGTCGACATTCCCACCAACAATGGATGGGAGTCGCCTTTCTCCTCGCATCCATGCCAGCGTTTGTTGTCCTTGCTCTTTTGGGTATGTGCCAGTCTCTGTGGTGTGAGATGATATCTCATTGTTGTTTTGATTTGCATCTTGCTGATGATTAGTAATGATGAGCATTTGCCAACATGCCTTTTGGCCATTTGAATTTCTTCCTTGTAGAAGTTTCTGTTCATTTCTTCTCCCTATTTTTGATGGGGTTCGCTGTTTTCTTCTTGTAAAATTCTACCAGTGTCTGATATATCCTGGATATTTACCCTTTCTCCAATGGGTATTGGTTGAATATTCTTTCCCATTCTGTGGACTGTCTTTGTATCTTGGTCATTGTTTCTTTTGAGGTGCAGATTTTTAGTTTCATGTAGTCCCATATGTTTATCTTTGCTTCCACTTGCTTTGTTAGCGGTATTTCATCTTGAGGATGCCTTTAGCTTCAATTAAAAGACTTCACTTTAATCTTTATGAAATTCTTTTCTTCTCCCCTCAATAACTCTAAGTTTATGAGTAAGAACATTAAAAGATCTACATTAAGCATAAAGAGCCTTGGCCAAGTAAGAGGCTAGCTTTTTGCTTGTACAGCACTGTCTCTTCCTTTATTTAAGGGAAATTTTATTTTGACCAAATGGAATTATCTTACTTGTTCACTACCTTATTTCCTAAGTTTGGGAATATTGTATCATACTAAATATTCAGCTAAATTTAGTCTAGATTTTGTCACATATGAAATGGAAATACTTTTTTGCTTGTATACATTGTTTCAAGAAAAGAAATAATTCTTGAGACTGATGTCAATTCTTAACAATATGTAAATGTGGCAGATAGTCCATGGTTTATTGGCCCAATGTGTATGTTATGCAGGTATATGAAAGCCACAATAAGCATCTGAGGAACCAAAACTCTGTTTTTTGAAAAAACACATTTTGAAAATTATGTGTATGTGAAGGTTAGAACCAAGTTATTTGTTAACTGTGAGGAGGCAACACATTCAACAAGGAAAATGAAAATTAAATTTGTAGATATGCTGCTTCATTTTTGCATTGCTTAACCTAAGCAAATATTTACAATAAAGCTAAAGATAAAAAGCAGAGGAGAGAGCAATTGTATATAAGAAATAAAATGAATAGCATGCGGGCCCTCGGACGCGCCTGGGGAAGCTGGAACTCCCGCTTTTCCCTGGCTAAGCTGACCATGGGGCTCTCTGGAGGGCAGATGGGTTTTTCGAGTGGGCCCATCACCTCAGGGGTGGGGGGTCCCGGAAGCAGCCGGATGAGACTTCGCCCACCACACTGGCCACCACCTTTGCTGTCCGGATGCTGGAACACTGCCTCACGACCAGATTAACAGCAAAACCAGTTCAAGCCCAGGTTGCGCTTGCGGCCGTGCGGTCCATCAAAATAGTGGAAACAGTAATGTCCTTTAATCCACTGCATTCCACGATGTGCAGGAAATTTTGGCAGGAAGGAGAGACAGGGAGGAGAGAGAAGACATGCAGAACCCACCAAGTAGTTGAGTTGTGGGAGGGGGAGGGAGGTTGGGACATTGGTGATGGGAGATGGGTTTGGGTGGAGGGTTGGGTGTTGGAACACTGTGGAACCAGAACTCTGCATGAGCATCGTGCAATTGTATGTCTAAAATGGTGTTATAAAATTTGGGGGAACAAAAAAAAAAAAAAAAGAAATAAAATGGATTTTCCTATAAGATTTTGCTTTTTAAACAGTCATTCTGCCACAGATTACAGTGTGGCTTCGCTCTATGCGATATTATCTGTGACTGCCTTACTTGATGCTCACATTCTTTGTGTACTGACTCTATTATTAATAATTTTGAATGTCCTCATTACTTTTACCGAGTCACACAAAGGATTTGTTTTTAAGTATTAGAAGTTGTATTTTAAATCTTTTGCTCTACATTTTTCTTGATGACATTTTCTTTTTTCCTTTAGAACTAATATTCTTTTCTTTTTATTTTCTGAGAAATGTCATAAGTTATTTTATTTCTGCTAACTTTTCAATGATGTTGGAAAGCTGCAAAGATTTGTGATGCTGAAATAAGTTCCTTTTTAATCATTTTAGACATTTCTATTATAACACGTATGTGTAATGCCTCAGCTCTCTTGATTTATTTTACTTTAGGAATTTTCTTTAGGGTTAGTGAATATTAATCTCATTTTGTAGTAAGAAAAGGAGAAACCGGTGTGGAAGCCATTTTAAGACAATAGAAAAAAATCTGTGTGTTTGTGAAAGGGGTGGTTGTGTGTTTTGGATATATAAGATTCATTTCTCATAAGGCTTTCAGCCTTAGGGCATAGGTAAATAATAGCATAATTATACAAATAAGTATTTATGAATTGTAGGCGTATGTATTTCTGCTAGCTAAGATAGGATCCTGAGACCATAGATATGGAGGGTAAGAAAAGAGTAACATTAATGAGGTCTATATAGAAAACAAATACTGTATAGCCACAAGAAATGATGGAGTTATGCATTTCACCATAACTTAGATGGGACTGGAGGATCTCATGTTAAGTGAAGCAACCCAGAAGGATAAGGACAAATGCCAGATGACCTCATTTATCTGTGGTACATGTCTAGAGAATGGGAAATATCAAAGGTGGGAAATCATTGCCTCTAGATTATGGAAACAGAAATGCAAGAGAAGGAGATAAGAGGGGAAAGTGAGTCATTGCAGAAGTAACAAGGGACAGGTCTCTGGGGTCTTAGACTCATCTGTGGTGTAGAAGTGAGACATCTGCATGCACTTATATATGTGCATCTTAAGTGCACTTTGCCCTATAAGTGCATCTACATGCGCTTATAGGGCAAATCACTTTTACACATTGTGATTTGTCCTATATATGTATATACACATACATATATATGATGAATATATATGTATATATATGTATGTTTATATATGTCACTATCACTATATACAATAGTGCAGTAAACATAGTAACTAATGTTTCAGTCAAAGACACAGATTAGGGGTGAGGTTTGGGGAAGGGAAACCTGTCATCATTGGTGGAGGCATGAGGTCACTAATGGCATGATTGGAGATAGGGACATTGTATGTAGAAACATGATTGTCAACAACTTTGTAAATTGTGGTGTCTAACAATTAAAAAGTAATGGAAGTATATAAAAGCAAATAACTAATTTGCTTATGTTGTTTTTTACTGTGGTTCTTAGGTAGCATTAAAGGTAGAAATATCAAGCTCAATAAATTGCAATAGCCGTGGTTTTAATTATGTTGTCTTTGTGGTCATAATAAGAAACTCATATACAAAACCATTTGTTTGTAGGTGGAGAAAAATATTAATCAACTTATATGGGAGTTCTTTACCTTCGAGTTCCCAAACAAGGTAACTAAGGTGTATTATAATAATTTTTAATTAAAATTTCAGTTGGAGTTGCAAAGAACCTTAAATAAATCTGATTCATAATATTGCATCATTATAGAGCAATTTTCCTTTGTGTTGAGTCTTTAACAAGCATTTATTATCTTTAGTACTAATGCAATATTCTTTCCTCTCCCATTAAGAAAGTTCAGAAAATTTCTCCTACATTGTTTCAATTGTGCTACACTTGGGGGAATAAATATATAAATATATTCTAAATAAATATATAAATTTACCTAGAACCCAAGGATAGGGTTCTCTCTTATTTACTTTCTTTTTAAAAAAAAATATTTTTATACCACCATGAGATATACAATTACAAAAGTGGTTATAATTGGTTTTCAGTCATACAGTGTTCCAGCACCCAGCCCTCAACCAGTGCACCAAGCCGGGGTCCCCGACAGTGCCGGGAAGCGAGTTCCCTTCTACCTCCGAGCCGGCGAGGAATGGATGAACACTCAGGAATCCGATACAGTTTTAAAAAGGCTTTACTTATCACAGGTTCAGGCATACAAATCAGCAAAAGGAAAAACCCGATGCTTAGGATTCCAGGCTAGAACCCCAGCCACGTGTAGGCCAAGATGGCGACCACCACGGGTAAAACTTCCAAGGGGAATAAACGCTCACAAGGCGAGATCCCACCGGAAGAAGCCCGGGAGAGCGGGGAACCGGCTAGTTTATACCCCCCCCCCAAACTCAGACCTTCCTCCCATTGTTATGGAAAGCTGGGAGGGTCCAATGCCCTCAGGTAATCCCTCCCTGCATCTCACCTAGGGCCTTTACTGTGCTAATGTTTTGAGCCGGGAAGGCCTTTGAAATGTAGAGAAAGGGGTTTCTGAGATGGCATGTCACTGTACCAAAGATCAACACCAATGCCAGTTAAATATTTCTCCAAGCCTTCACAAGTCTCCTCTACTTCATTGTAGTTTTATATTTTATCAGGGAGCCATGCTTGTTTGTTTGGAAGCAAACAGCATTTCTCTCTGGTCTAATTACTTAGGTGTCCTACGTGGCCAGGCTAATATGCTGGTAAGATCTAGCTAGTCCCACGATGATTGTGATAGCATGGGAGAATATTTATACCAGCTAGTACAGCATACATGGTCGGATAAACTGCCACATTTAGACTACCCCCTTATCTACGGAGTGATTTGCGGGAGGCAATCCAGAGCAGATGCAGCAGCCCTTAGGAGTCCTGCAACACTCTTATTTACTTTCTTTTTTTTAAAAAAATATTGTTATACCACCATGAGATATACAATTACAAAAGTGTTTATAATTGGTTTTCAGTCATACAGTGTTCCAGCACCCAGCCCTAACCAGTGCACCATTCCCACCACCAATGTCCCCACACTCCCTCCCACCCACCCCCAGCCTGCCTCCATAGCAGGCAGCTTTTATTTTCCTCTCTTTCACCCTCTCTCTGTCTCTGTCTCTGTATCTCTCTCTCTTCTTTTACACATTGTGATTTGCCCTACAGAAATCTAGGGTCCATCATGTAAGTCTCTTTGTGTACATTCAATGGTGAGTTCTAGTCTGGCATTACCACCTCCCACATTTAGTAGAACACTGATATATATTTACATCCCATTAGTGAATGCAGTCATTCTATATCCTTTTCCTTCTGACTAATTTCACTCAGCACGATAGTCTCCATGTCCTCCCATTTGCAAGTGAATTTCATGATTTCGTCTTTTCTGACAGCTGCATAGTATTCCATTGTGTAGATGTACCACAGTTTCTTTAGCAAGTCCTCTATTCTCAGGCACTGAGGTTGTTTTCAGATTCTGGCTATCATGAATAGAGCTGCAATGAATAAAGAAGTACAGATAGTGTTTCTCTTATGTGTTTTTGGGTTTCCAGGTTATATTCCCAGGAGTGGTATTGCTGGGTCAAATGGGAGCTCAATAAGGACATTCCTCTATTTATTTTCTTAAAAAAACTCATTGATAGCTATTAGACTTTGATTAATCTGGATGAGAGGCTTGACAAAGCTTGCATTAATATCTACCCCTCTTTGAAATTCTGTGCCTTGGGAGACCTTTTATTATAGTAGAATGTACACCACTGAATTTAGTTCCAACCCTTGAAAACTTTTGTGCATTTTGAGGATAATAATTATGTAGTACCCCTTAGTGGGACATATATCTTCTCCAAAGTACACTTGAGGCACTGGTTTTTATGGTATTGTCATGGTTATAGATCCATAATGCATCTGGCTAAGTTCATTTGAGTTTAGTTCACTGGCTAAGTTTGCTTTTACATTCACCACCACTCTCCTCCATTTTGCCTTTCAAATCATGACTCACTACTTCTTTTTAGGCTTTATTAAATGAAGAGACTCATCTCCTGATTTTAAACTGAATATATGGTGCTTATATGTTTGTTGTATTCCTCAAAATCTGCTGTGCACTCACTTTAGAACTAAAGAATTATTGAGCATACATCATGTTCTATGCTGCTGAAGAAAATTTCAAAGCATTCTTATTTAATAAAAATTGAATAACAATAAGACAAGGAAATATTATTATGAAGATGATTATGATTAATTTACAAATTAAATCAGATGGGCTGGACATGTGATTTGGAGACGACCGCTGGACTAGAGCTGTTACTGACTGGATCCCACGGGACGTTTAAAGATCACATGGCTGCCCACCTACAAGATGGTCAGACTTCTTCATCAAGACCCTGAGCGAACGTTTTGAGGCTCTTCATATTCCTGAAGCAACCAACTGCCATTGGCTACACTGGCATGTGATAGGGTCAAATGAAAATGTTACTGGCGCCTACTCGCAAAATTGACAAATAACGGGATGTCAAGTGATCAAAAGAGATGAAAGATTTTTCTATTTAATAGGCGGCAGAAAAACATGGATTTGAATCCAGATAATATAAATCTAACACAAGTTTTTGACCGCTCTGCTATCAGATTTGACAAATTCTGTATTCTATCAACTATTAGTACTGTCTGAACATCTCAACTTTTGCCGTATGGAAAATTGAACTTACATGGTATGACATCTTCCATAAACTTAAACCCAGAACTTTCCTAGTAGATTCAAGGAAAAGAAAAGAGTGGAGTGATAATGGAGAACTTCTATTTCCAATTTTCTTTTTCTTTAAACTTAAGAACAGAAAAGGAGAGGTTATATAAAAGCTACTATAAACAAACATGAGATGCAGCTCAAAATGTTACTATTTTTTTTTACCTCAAATACGGAGATGTGATAAAGTAAGCTAAGGAAATAAAAATGATTCTGAGTTTCAGAATGCATGGATTATTTAATGTGGCTTCATCATGACCTTGGTTTTGGTCTTCATTCCTCTGCTCACTAACACAGCCTTAAATAATTCAAGACTCGCCTCTACTGTAACACATGTTAGGATATGAAAAAATAACTGAGCTGCAAGTTATTTCTTGTTTCTGTACCAACTCAGTCTTTGACATACATATAAGCCTAGAAATCTATGAAATTTAAGAGCAGAAAGGAGAAGAATTTCTGAAATATCACTTCACTTATCTTCCCATTGTTCATCGATTTGCTCGAGTGGGCACCAGTAACATCTTCATATGTCCTGTGGCATGCTAGTGTGACCCAAGGGCATCTGCTTGCTCCAGCAACATGAAGAGCCTCAAACCATTCCATCAGGTCATGGGAATGAGGTCTGTAATTGTTACTGGTTTTGGCATATTAAATATAACACGGGTAGCTTGCCAGGCTCTGTCGTGTGGGTGGGATACTCTTGTAGTAGTCTCTCATCTCATGCATGTAATAATAGTAGGATATAAATAGATACCAGTGTTTTACTAAATGTGGCAAATGGTAATGGCAGATTAAAACTCACCACTGAATATACAAAAAGAGACTTAAGTGATAAACTCTAAATATCTGCAGGGCTAGCCACAATGTATAAAAGAAGAGGGAGAGAGATGCAGAAACAGAGAGAGAGAGAGAGAGAGAAAGAGAGGAAACGGGGGTACTTGCTATTGAGGCAGCCTGGGGGTGGGCGGGAGGGGGTGGGGTACATTGGTGGTGGAAATGGGGCACTGGTGGAGGGAGGGGTGCTGGAATACTGTATTACCAAGAACCAATTATGAATACCTTTGTAATTTTATGTCCACGGTGGTATAATAAAAAAAATAATAATAATAATAGTAGTAGTAATAATGATAAAATCCCAACCCAAAACCCAATGGATAAAAGATAAGGGTATTTTTGTTGTTCAAACTTACACAATTTCTTTTTTTCATATGCACATATAGTAATGCAAGTAGTAAAATTAGTTATTTAGGGAAAAATTGAGGTGAAAGATATTTACCTCAAATATCTTTAGGCTTTTTTATGAGCAGGGCTGGTTGGATGAGCCATACCTGGGCTTAACCCTGACTCTGTGATCTGTCTGCTGGACTACTCTGAATATTTATCCCTTTCTTAAAAGCATGAATCTGTGTTTTCAAGAATTACTGAAAATTTATTTCCATGAAAATTTGTTTCCAATTATCTTTGGTCAATCTGAGACCATAGTATACCTTAAAAATGAGCTCTCTTTGATGAAATACGATGCTATCAAGTCATTGAAATCATGGTTATCTTTGCTTTTCTTAGAAGAGAAGCACAAAGATAGCAGAGATTGTATATATTGACTTGACTGTTTCTATGTCTTGTATTCCAGAGGACACTTCTAGGTGGTGCTAGTGATTGCATTGGGAATTTATAATATCAAGACCCCAGGATGTAGGGCAGCCTGCCTGCTGTCTAGAATGGTATAGTATGAAGAATGCAGCTCTATGGTTTCTACCTATAGTGTCCTAACAGTGTTCTTTGATTTACTCAGAGTCACGTATGTAGTTTTGTGCCTCTAGCCAAAAAAAAAAAAATCAATGTATGTACACTTGTTTCATAGGAAATAATAAGAAAATGATACGTCATTCCTCTCTGTCAGGTGTATTCATCTGTTTCATTTCATTCAAGTCCTCCACAAAGTAGCAGATTGACTTTTATCACTTTTTCTTTACTTAATGAAATAAAAGTAAAACTAATCTGTCTTTCACACATTGGACTCGCCCATATTTTGTGTTTTATCACCATTTTATGTGTTCTAGACATTGAATGACTGTCATAAATAAAAATTTATATTGTCACAAGAAGAATGATAGAAAAAGATAATGAAAAAGAGGATAAAAGCACATGTTCAGTAAGTAATAGAAATAACTGAACTTGCAATGATATTATAGACAATGTATAAGCCTTATCATAACCAATATAATGTCAATGTTTTTAAAGCCTATATTTGTAATGTTACAAAAATAATGTTATGTTTTGCTAATTTCATTCAGTATTAAAAGTAAAATTTGTCTTTTAACACATTTTTGATAACAAGCAATACATATATATTATATATACACACATATATAATATATAATATATACTTATATATATAATATATATATATATTACAAGTATATATATATAATATATATATATATATACAAATATATACTTGTATATATATATAATATATACTTGTATATATAATATATACTTCTCTTCTTTTTTCCAATACTCTTTTCTAGGTCTAAAAATATACAATTACCTAAAACTACCTCTTATCCTATGTTAAAAGTCTCTGTTCACTTATCTGTGTCTCAGATTAAAATCTAAATAACTAAGTTTGACAGATCAGACTATTCAATTATGTATAAAGACTAAGATTAAGAGACTTGGACTCGGTGAGACTTGGGGTGGTTATGTTTCTTACGAGTAAAGCCTCTTATCTCTCAGTATTTTTGTGTGGGCTGTTTTTAGATATACATCTAATAGGACCAAGAAGTTTTCCAGAATAATGTGTTTTTCTGTGAAAGGCATCCTGGCAACAGTTAATTCATGTTAACACTTTATAGATTTTCTTGAATTTCTCAGTAAATTCCACTGTAGGTTACTTCTCTCCGTGTAAAACTTAAGCACTATCTACAATTATAAAAGTGGTGTTTAGAACATTTTCAACAAAAAAGGGCAGCAGTTTTATACATTTAAGTTGTTAGGGAAGTTGTCTCTTAAAGAGAGACAATTCAGACAAAAGTTTTAGCTTTTCAGACCTGCTGACCACACTGTTCCATGACTGATCTATACCCCTGTCTGTAGACAGACCCTGGTCTATACAGTCTCATGGTCAGCGATCAGATCCACAGCCAGTAGATTAGTAGTTTTCAACCTTTGGACACTTGGCAATGTTATATTTCTTTTGAAGGTTATTTGAGAAATGCACTATCCAGAGCACCTGAAAAAGTCATCAAGCTTCCAAAGGTCATAACGGAGAGATGAGGCATTGTTCCATTCCCCAAATTATTATTATTATTTTTTGGGGGAGGGGGATTTACTTACTGGGAAAATTTAACATAAAACTAAATATAAAATATATCCTATCTTTTTAAAATTTTTTTTATTTTTACAATTACAAAGATATACAATTAAAAAGTTCATATTTGGGTTTTGGTCATACAGTGTTCCAGCACCCATCCCGCCACCAGTGCCCATCTCCCACCACCAACGTCCCTGGCTCCCTCCCCCCCTCCCCCAGCCCTCCTCCTTGGCAAGTTCTTTATTTCTTTCCATTTCTCTCTCTTTTTCTTTTCCTTTCCCTCCAGACTATGGATTACAGAACATACAAGGGTTGTCATGTGTATCTTTTTGCCTCTATTTAATGCTCAGTTCTAGGTTGGCATTAGTACCCTCGACAATTGTTAGCACACTGTTCCATTTTCTGTCTTACCTAGCCTCTGACTCCCACACGTTTGTGATAATTTCCACCTTTGACAAGACCTCCTGATATATGTTTCACTTGACCTTGGATATTGGTATCTTAATATGTACATATATATTTATGTTATGCAGATAAATGAGTATCCTGACACCCAACCTCAAACACATGATCATTTAATCTTTGATGAAGGTGCAACGAGTCTAAAATGGGGTAAGGAAAGCCTCTTCAACAAGTGGTGTTGGGAAAACTGGGCAGCGACATGTAAAAAAATGAATTTTTTTTTTTTTTTTGGAACCTTCCTCAAGATAATCCAGGCCATCTACTACAAGCCTACAGCGAGCATCATTCTCAATGGGGAAAAACTGAAAGCCTTCCCCTTAAGATCAGCGACAAGACAAGGCTGCCCACTCTCACCACTTCTATTCAATATAGTACTGGAAGTACTTGCGATAGCAATCAGGGAAGAAAAAGACATTAAGGGCATCCAGATAAGAAGGGAAGAAGCCAAGTTATCACTATTTGCAGATGACATGATATTATACCTGGAAAACCCAAAACTCTCTACCAAGAGGCTCCTAGAAATAATACATTTCTATAGCAGAGTAGCAGGGTACAAAATCAATACCCAAAAGTCAATGGCCTTCCTATATGCAAACAACGAAAGAGAAGAAAGGGACATTAAAGAAACTATCCCATTCACAATTGCGCCGCAGAAAATCAAATACCTGGAATCAGTTTGACAAAGAATGTAAAGGATCTCTACAAAGAAAACTACAAAACGTTACTTCAGGAAATAAAAGAAGACCTGAGGAAATGGAGACACATTCCCTGCTCATGGATCGGAAGGATTAACATTATCAAAATGGTAATACTCCCTAGAGCTTTATACAGATTCAATGCGGTCCCTATACCCATGATGTTCTTCAAAGAAATTGAACAAACACTCCTGAAATTTGTATGGAATAATACAAAGCTACTCCCACTAATAGCTAAAGCAATCCTTGGGAAAAAGGAGATGGGAGGTATCACTTTCCCCAACCTCAAACTCTACTACAGAGCAGTTGTCATTAAGACAATGTGGTATTGGTATAGAGACAGACCTGTAGGCCTATGGAATAGAACTGAGTATCCTGAAACACATTCTCAAATATACAACCACTTAATCTTCGATAAAGGAGCAAAAAATATTAATTGGAGCAAAGAAAGCCTCTTCAACAAATGGTGCTGGGAAAACTGGGCAGCTACATGTAAAAAAATGAACTTAGACCTCCTTCTAATGACATGCACAAAAGTCAGATCAAAATGGATTCTAGATCTCATCATCAGATATGAATCTATAAGGTACATCGAAGAAAACATAGGAGAAACGCTCTACGACATCGAAACGAAAAGTATCTTTAAAGACGACACACCACTGACCAAGCAAATGGAAGCAAAGATAAACAAATGGGATTATATAAAACTAAAAAGCTTCTGCACCTCAAAAGAAACGGTGACCAAGATACAAAGACAATCCACAGAGTGGGAAAAGATATTCACCCAATACCCATCTGACAAGGGGTTAATATCCAGGATATATCAGGCACTGGTAGCACTCCACAAGAAAAAAACAGCCAACCCCATCAAAAAATGGGGAGAAGAAATGAACAGAAGCTTCCAAAAAGAAGAAATTCGAATGGCCAAAAGGCATATGAAAAAGTGTTCTTCATCTTTAATCATCAGGGAGATGCAAATCAAAACAACAATGAGGTACCATCTCACACCACAGAGACTGGCACACATCCAAAACAGCAAGAACAACCGGTGCTGGCGTGGATGTGGGGAAAAAGGGACCTGATCCACTGTTGGTGGGAGTGCGGACTGGTCCAGCCCTTTTGGAAAACAATATGGGCATTCCTCCGAAAACTAGATATTGAGCTCCCATTTGATCCAGCAGTAGCACTCCTGGGAATATACCCGAGAGACTGAAAAACACATAGCATAAACACTCTCTGTACTTCTTTATTCATCTCTGCGCTATTCACTATAGCTAGAATCTGGAAACAACCTAAATGCCCGAGAATAGAGGACTGGCTAAAGAAACTGTGGTTCATCTACACTGTGGAATACTATGCGGCTGTCAGAAAAGATGAAATTATGAAATTTACCTGCAAATGGATGGACATGGAGACTATCATGCTGAGTGAAATTAGTCAGAAGGAAAAGGACAGATATAGAATGACTGCATTAATACGACATAAATAGATACCAGTGTTTTACTAAATGTGGGAAATGGTAATGGCAGATTAAAACTCACCATTGAATATACACAAAGAGACTTAAGTGATAGACTCTAAACATCTGAAGGGCTAGCAACAATGTGTAAAATAAGAGGGAGAGAGATGCAGAGACAGAGAGACAGAGAGAGAAAGAGAGGAAACTGGGGTACCTGCAATTAAGGCAGCATGGGGGTGGGCGGGAGGGGGAGGGGGTACATTGGTGGTGGAATTGGGGCACTGGTGGAGGGATGGGTGCTGGTATACTGTATTGACAAGAACCAATTATGAACACCTTTGTAATTGTATGTTTCACGGTGGTATAATAAAAAATTAAAAAAAAAAAGAATGATGACATGGAAACAAGTAGCAGCGACACATCTGATGACAATGATGTGTGAAGGATTTCCTAACAGCTTTAGAAATTTTACTGTGATACATCTCATACAATTTGGGGTGAATTGTAAAAATGAAGAACTATAATTTATGTAGTAAAAAACCCCAGTAGAAGGTGATTTTTTGGGGCGACTTCAATATAAAGAAAACCAAGAATGTTGTGTTGGGCTGTGTTGAACATTATTTCTTTGTAAATGAATGTTGTAGAAATGAGGACTTTGGTTGGTCCAACATTGACTTTCTTCATCACTGTAGCATTTCTCTGACTAGCAATGTGACAATGTAAAAAATGAAATTTTTCTCATTTAATAATAAAAAAAATTGTGTAATGTTTTGGAAAAAAATGAATTTGGACCTGTGTCTAACACCATGCACAAAAATCAGATCAAAATGGATTAACTCAATATCAGACTTGAATCCATAAAGCACACTGAAGAAAATATAGGAAAAACCCTCCACGACATTGAAGCTAAAGGCATCTTCAAAGGTGAAACATCACTAACAAAGCAAATAGAAGAAAAGATAAACATACGGGACTACATGAAACCAAATTATTATTTTTGACCTAACATGTATGGAGGTTTACAGGCAGTGGTAAAGTTTGTAGATGATCACTTTATCACCACAGAAAAGTGTGTTTTGTATCCTTATAGCATTTGTGTCAGTGTTGTGTGAGTCAATGCTAATGATACTTGTGAGATATTTGTGACTAAGGTTGTTGGCAATGCCAGCAGGTGAAGAAATCATGAGTTTTTCAGATGCTGAGGTGGGAATCCTTCTGTACTGAGATGGTTGGAAATACAAACTTTAGGTTAACACACTAGATTTTTCTTTAAGGACCTTATCAGAGAACGTTAAACCCACAAAATTTATCTGGAATTTTGGCTTCTCAACATAGTGTTTAGTATATAGTTTATTTTTCTCAACCACACTGACACTTTGCATCTTAATTTGATTGGACTTATTGGTGACTTTAGCCCATTCTTTATTTTATTTCACCAGGTGCTAGTTCTGGGAGACTTACATATCATAGCATTTGGGAGTTTGTCTTTGAAGTAAGTCACTTGGATTTGATCTCAACCTTGGCTTCAATTTTAATATCTTGGGAAAATTACTTCCCCTCTCTGAGTCCTACTTTTTAACACTTGAAAAGTGGTTTTAATATAAACGTATTGCTCAAGTGATTATTATAGGGTTAGAAAAGATCGACACTATATAGAGTTCGAAAAGTCTTTATTGTTGTTGTTCTTTTAAGTATTTAGGATTGATCAATCTTTTGTTTTTAATTTCATCATTCTGACATTTCCTTCCCAATTTCAAGAGTCTTCCCAGCTTGTGTCCCTACTGATTGGCCAAGAGGGATAGCTTTGATGGCGATATATTTGTACAAACAAGGATCTACTGAAAAATCCTCCTACAAGAAAATGGTGATAGAAAATAAAACCCTAGGAGAACAACATTGTTCTCATTTTATCTGCATAATAAAGATCTCAGGCTGAGTGATATAAAACTGCTTGGCCTGGTGGTACTGGGGCCATCTGGGACAAACAGTTTCATCTGTACTCCAGGACCATGCAATGCTGGGATTGAACTGAGGTCCCACATGCAAAGTATCTGCCCCAGACTCTAGTGCTATCTCCTTGGCCTTGTTACTTAATTCTCTATAAGAATTTTACCACAGGAGAATGACAGGAAGAACCACAGTCTGAGTCCTACTTCACACCCCCTCCCCCTCACTTTCTCTGAAGACATTGTTCAGCAATCAGACAAGTAAATAAGAGTTTAAGTAGAATGTTTAAAGTGTTAATAGAACAAATATTTTTGAACATCCTTAAGCAGCTGCTGAAACCATTGATTTACGTATAAATAATGAATATGCTAATTGCAAATCTTTTCTCCAAGTCATTAAAATATGTCTCCTTTGGGATTTCTAAAACATAGCTCATTGCTATTCTACCTGTAGTTACTATAAATATTTCAGTGTATTCATTTAAAAATTTTACAATGTGTATTTTTGCTAATTGAGGTTGATCTTTCACATTTATGTAGAGGAATTTATTAGAATCTACTACATGTAAACACATACAAAATCAGTTCACAAGGTGTGAACTGATTTTTTCAGTTCACACCTGATATGTGAACTGAAAAAATCCTGTATAGTAATTTGTTCTGCGTAATATTTTAACTAGTGTATACTTTTTGCTTCTTTCTCTTCTGTGTGTTCTTGTTGAGATGACAGGGTTAACTGCACCTGGTTGCATTGCTCAAATATTTGGCCATAGTGCTACTGTAGGTCACACACCTTAGCTGTGTTTGAGCACATTCTAGCCATACTGGTCCCTGAGGTATACTGCGATACTCAAGACATGCTCTCAGGGGGTGACGTGAGTGTGTGTGCTGTGATGCTGCTCCTGATTGTGGAGCTTGCACTCTTTGCCTTTGGTTTGCTCATACATACGGATTTGCACTGGCAATCACAAACTCTGTTGTGGCATTGGGATTTCCGAACAGCAAAGCCACCAGGATCAGGCCCTGAACATGTATGTGACACTTGGGCTCTACCCAGTGGCTTCATGTTTTTAAAGAAGGCACTTTTTAGCCACTGAGCTATTTTTTGGCCTAAGCATGTATGATTTCACTATATTCCCCACAATTATCTAGTTGATTCTAGAATTTTTGTTTTGTTTCTTGGATTTTGGAGTCACAAACAGTGATGGTTAGGGTTTCCTTCTGATTAGGGATTACTCCTGGCAGTAATCCCTAACAGTGATGGTCAGGGTTTCCTTCTGGTTAGGGATTACTCCTGGCAGTGTTTGGGAAACCATATGGGATGCTGGGGATAGAACCCAGGTCAACCGCAAGCAAGGCAAATACCCAATTGCTTTGGTCCTCATTGGTCCTAGTTTTAATGTATTCTGTGGAAGTGAATATTAAGAATCTAGATTGCAGAAGCAAAAATGCCAAGGAAAGAGAGAATTGAATGGGGGAAGCAAGGAGAGCTCTAGAAGTAACATAGGTTCAAAGAAGAAACTTTAAGCTCACTTGTGGATAGAGATAGAGGCAAGATACTTGTGGATGTTTAAACCACTAGATCCATCACTACAGAAAGGACTACAATAAGTTTAAAAATGTATCTGTCCTGGAGCCAGGTTGGGAAGTAGGAGGGAACCTGGGGTCACTGATGGAGGGATGGGGTCAAGGGGTGGTGGAAATGGAGACAGACATAGAATGCCTAAAACCATATTTGTAAAGCATAGTTTTTTAAAAAAGAAAAATAATTTAAAATGAAGTTAGCAAATTATATCTTCGCTTTGTGTTATAGTTACAATTATTACCAATATTTGTGTACCTCCAGAGTGTAATTTGGATTCGGTGTGACCAGTTCAGGTCCTGTATCTGTGTTAGTTAGTAATCCACATGAATAATTTACATTGCTATTAAAAATATCTTAATATTTTCCTAACATAGGATGTTAATATAATTATAATTATTTCCCTGAAAACATCAAAAAAATTATTTATTGATTTATTTTCTATACAAGGCAATCTACAAACAAATATTGTTATAAATGAATCTAAAAAAGTCTCAGCACACGGGCCAGCACAGGGCCTCACGGACGGCTGGGGAGGCTGGCGCTCGGCTCGCGCCGGGCCTAGCTGACCATGGAACCCCGAGGAGGGCAGATGGGTTTTGGGAGTGGGCCCGTCGCCTCTGAGGGGTCCCGGAAGCAGCTGGATGAGACTCGCCCACCACACTAGCCACCATTTTTGCTGTCCGGATGTTGCAAAACGGCCTCAGACCAGATCAACAGAGCAAAGCCAGTTTGAGCCCAGGTAGGCGGCTCCAAGAGGCGGGAATCACTGGGAAGTCGTCAGATGGAGGCGTGGTCGTCCCTTCCCCCCTCTATCTTGTCGAGCCTGGTGGCCCTGCCCGCGAGCTGCACACGGGCCAGCACAGGGCCTCACGGACGGCTGGGGAGGCTGGCGCTCGGCTCGCGCCGGGCCTAGCTGACCATGGAACCCCGAGGAGGGCAGATGGGTTTTGGGAGTGGGCCCGTCGCCTCTGAGGGGTCCCGGAAGCAGCCGGATGAGACTCGCCCACCACACTAGCCACCATTTTTGCTGTCCGGACACTGCAAAACGGCCTCAGACCAGATCAACAGAGCAAAGCCAGTTTGAGCCCAGGTCGCCGGCCGCAAGCGGCAGCGGTCCACTAAAATAGTGAAACAGTAATGCCTTTTAATGCACTGCAGTCAACGAAGAGCAGGAAAGTTTGTTGGGAAGGAGATATAAAGAAGAAAGAAATGACATACTGAACCCGCCAAGTGGTTGAGCTGCGGGAGGGGGAGGTAGGTGGGGACATTGGTGATGGGAGATGGGTTTGGGCGGAGGGTGCGTGTTGGAACACTGTGGAACCAAGGCTCTACATGAGCATCTTTCAATTAAAAAAAAGGTGGAATCTACCACGGACATGTGGGAATCAGAGGTTAGGTAAGACAGAGAAGGGAACAGTGTGCTAATATTTGTCAACAATGATAATACCAGTCTAGAACTGAGCATTGAATATAGGAAAAAAGATATACATGATGATCTCTGAATGTATGTATTGCAATCCACAATGTGTAAGAGAAGAGAAAAAGAGAGAGAGAGAAGAGATAAAGAATTTGCCATAGAGGCGGGCTGGGATGGGGGAGGGAAGTGGGGACATTGGTGTTGGGAAGTGGGCACTGGTGGAGGGATGGGTGCTGGAACACTATGTGATGGAAACCCAAACATGAACATCTTTGTAATTGTATATCGCATGGCGGTGTAATAAAATATTAAAAAAAAAGTCTCAGGGAAAGAAGTCCAGTAGATGTTAAGTTACTGATATTAAGATGGTTCTTCAATTAAGCAATCAGTGTATTTTCAAAGTAGCTAAAGAAAAATTGTCAGTGCTGGCGCTATAGTACAGTGGATAGGGCATTTACCTTGCTTGTCGCCAACCCAGTTTTGATCCCTGGCACCCCATATGGTCTACAGAACCCCTCTAGTAATGATATCTGAGTGCAGAGTCAAGAGTAAACCTAAGATCTCAGTTCATGTAATTCTCAACTTTAGACAGTTCTTGATAATTTCTTGAACTATTGTTTTCTCATCACTTTTGACTTCCTGTTCTTTAGGGTCTCTGATGATTCTTATATTCTTTGTTTAGAACTCAGCTCATAGTTCTGTGTGATGCTATTCATTTCTTTTCAGACTTTGCCCACCTTCTGCTATTAGCTAGTGGTTTCCTTCTCATCTTGGAGCTCCTTAATCTTTTACTCAGCTTCTTTTATCCTGAGCTTCTGTTGACTTGTTGATATAACCTATCATGTTCTTTATTTTTCTCATTTATGACATAGCAATTTTTTCATTTTTAATCTCATACTTTCTTGTGCTTTACTGGCTACATGTGCTATAATTTCTTTGAACTTACGGAACATTCTCATTATAGTGTCACTAAATACAATGTCTGAGGATTTAATGATGTTTCTTTCTTTGTTGATATTGTTTTTGCTCATTTAACATTGGTTGGTTTCTATGCATTTTCCCCATTTGCTGTCTAGTGTTCTTGCTATGCTGAGGATGAGTTTTTGTGTTTACCTCCCCCAGAAGATGCTGAGGGGTAATTTAGAGATTGTTCTTCATCCCCACAGAATGACAGAAAGAATAACTGTGGGTAGTAGCATTTAATTTGTTAAGAGATTTGTTAAGTAGGCTGTACATTTCAGGAGTTCTAGTGTGGGTGCTTACTATGGTATCAGTTGGGTGTGGTGGTTTTGCTTTAATCACACAGGAGGTAATATGTGATTAACTCATATTCCAGAGATCACTTTTTTGGAGAATTAACTAAAAATTTGAGAAATTTTTGTAGCTGTTTCTAAATTCTCATTCTTAGTCTACCATTGTTTCTTATAGGAATAAACTAGATTTAAGAGTTATCTCAAATTTGAGGATATGAGAAAGTTTATTAGCAGTGTGACTCTTTTATTCCTTGAAAGTCCTGTTACCTCTCTGCTTTCCTTATTTTTATTATCTTTATCCTTTTGCTTTTCTTTCTTTTGTAAATATTTCTTATGTATTTTATGATCGCATTGTGCAATAAAAATATCAATAAGGACATAAAAAGAAACATTTACAACCTAGGTATGTTATATATCTTAATATTCACATGTAAAATTATCTTGAAACTAAACTAGCAATAAAGTTATCATATAGATAAGAATATGATGGATAATAGGCAACATAATAAACAATATCTTAATTCATGAATTTATAAAAGATGAATAGAATTTTTAAAAGATTCAAAACTAGAAATAAATATTTTGAAACAGTTTTTTTAGTAGTCTAATAAGATTATAGGTTATACACTTAAATGTTATTTCAGTAAAAATATTTTATGTATAGCTGTTAGTCTAATTTAGTAGAGTTGTCATTTGAAAAATATATAGACCCCTAGGAAAAATAAAGTATAAATCGTATGCATATGCATGGATTCAGCAAGATGAAATTACAATTACCTTTCCAGTAAGTATCTATAAAATCAAATTCGAAGTATTCAATAAATCTTAGAATCACTTTGAAATTATTAATGGAAAAAATGATAAATTGCTAATAATGTAGTTTAAAGGTATTCAGCCCATGCATGCACATTACATGAGTAAAGCAGTTATAATAAACATTACCAATATGGCATTTAAGTATGAGGTCTCATTTGAATAAATAGGATAAATGCTGTCTTTTCTTGTAACTGCAAATGAAGGCAGTGTAAAATGATAAATTAAATTCTCTTGGCAAGCTGAGATTAATAATAGGGTATTATAAAGAACAGGAAGACATTTTCAAGAACACAGCATGATGTCTAACCAATCTGGACACTGATTGTTGATGACAAATTCTTTGAAATCTTCGGTCCTCCATCTCCACTGGCAAAATCAGCTCCTACAATTACTTAGTCTCAGTGTTCAACTCAGAAAACTCTGAGACCCCTTTTGACACAATAGATTTTTTTCTCTATTCATTCTCTATGGGGGTCATCAATATGGCAAACAATTATGAATCTTAAGGAGAAAACAGAACATCCTTGCAGAGTTGAGCAATTTTACCCCAGGGGATTATTGATTGTGCAGTGACTTTTGTCCTTGATAAATTTCAGCACTGTGAAATTTTGTAAGTATTAGCTAAACTCCTGGGCTATTCTTCAGTTAATACATACTTCACTGGGAAGATTATCTTTCTTCATAGGACTTCATGATAGATAAAAATGAGATCTTGGCAAAATAAATATATGAAAAAATTAAGGACTAATGTCAAAATAAAAATAACTTTAGATTATTCTTCTAATTTTTCCTAAATTGAAAACCAGATTTGTATTATTATCATATAAACTCTAAAATAGTTGATCAATCTTCTTACAACTGATATTTGGGGTCTTTATTTTTTCCAAGGGCAATCAACCTGTGTATCACAGGATCTAGATGTCAATAGCATACCCTACGCACTAGATGTGGCAAGCAACTCCAGGAAATGCCATATTTCTCTTGGAGAGCCAAGTTCCCCTGCCCACTTGAGAACTGCTGCTATAAAGAAGATTTTCAAAACTTTCTTCCATGTGTAAAATGATTATAGGGTTTTATTAGTAGAAAACATTTTATCTGTTCTAAGACTCAATATTAGATATTCTTTTTTTGTGTGTGTGGAGGGGCACATCTGGTGATGTTCAGGAGTTACTCCTGACTCTGTACACAGGAATTACTTGTGGTCATGTTTGGGGGGAAAATATGGGACACTGAGGATCAAACCTGGGTTGACTGCACCCAAGGCAAAAGCCCTACTCACTGTACTATTGCTCTGGGTCCTTTTGGGCATGTATTTTACTGGAAAGGTTAATTATATTTCTTATTTATACCTAAATAATCCTCAGTCCTTCTGGACCAGAATGTCTATACTTAACTCTTTTAGTGCTAAAGTCCAAGAAAATGCTATGACATTTCCTTCAAAACAACTGCCATGTGCCTCTTTCTACTCACTTTTCCTCTTGACTGCCTTCTCCCTCCATCAACTCAAATAATCGTGTTTTTTCCCTAAATTCACTAAATCTGTCAGTGGTGCTCTCAATGGTAACCAACAACTCAATGTTAAGGTGATGTTAGTGGCTGTAAAACATAAGACTTAGAATCTCAGTGGCTCATTAGTTTTTTTTTTATGTAAACATAGGTTCACTGAATGAAACTGTATGCATACTATACCAAACCATATGAAAGTAATTAGAATATTACAGCTAAAAAGTATGTGTAGATCAGAAAAAAAGTTAAAATGTGATGACCTTTATTTCTATTCCTCAAAAAATTGTAAAGCATAAATCCATTGGGTATAAACCCAATGGACTCAGCGTAGAACAGTTAGAATTTACCAGGAGACTACCACGCTGGCTACATTGAGACTATCATTTAAGATTATGGGAAGGATCATACTAGCTTTCTCTCAAGCAGGCGAGTGTGACCCTTTCAGTATACAGAGAACAAGATACTCATAATCACCCTGGAGCCGATAATAAATAAGAAGGAACTTGTGGTGCAGGGCAGAGTCTCTGCCTGCCCACCCTGTGCTAGGCTGATGGGTGTCTTGTAATGGAGGCAGGTTTTGCTTCTTGGCCTGCTCCCCACAGACTCTCCGTAGGCCAAAAATGTCATCCTCAAGGTCCAGACTCCATAGCTGGACACAGCCAGATCCCCATGGCACATGGGAGCAAAGCAGCTGCGCGATATCTCAAAACCTGGTATACCACAAATGTGTGGAAGTCAGAGGTTAGGTAAGACAGAGAAGGGAACAGTATGCTAATAATCATCGAAAATGATATCAGCCAAGAACTGAGTATTGACTATAGGCAAAAAGATATACATGATAACCTCTAAATGTATGTCCACAATGTGTAAGAAAAGGAAAAGAGAGAGAGAGAGAAAGGAGAGACAGAAAGAGAGGAGAGAGAGAAGAAAGAGAAGAGGGAGAGAAATAAAAAGAGTAAAGAGAAAAGAGATAAAGAACCTACCATAGAGGCAGGCTAGGGGGGGGGAGGGAAGTGGGGACATTGGTGGTAAGAAATGGGCACTGGTGGAGGGATGGGTGCTGGAACACTGTATGACCGAAACTCAAACATGAACATCTTTGTAATGGTATATCTCATGGTGGTATAATAAAATATCACTTGTAAAAAAATTGTAAAGCATTTTGTTTAGATTCAGAGTGAATCTGTCACGAAAAGTCCTTTTGACCAAAATATTGTGAGTGCTTTAGTTTGATAAGTATTATTAAATTATATATTACACTGTGAAGCATACAATTTTCTCATAATCTTCAATCGAACTTAAAGAAAATAATATTTATCTTTAAGGAAATATCCTAATGAAGATTCTGAAGTCTATCTAAACAGTAGTTTTACTAGTTGTCTCTTCAGGAGTGAGAGCAGGAAATGTTGGGAGTGATTAGGCAGATTTTACATTTGCATTTGTGATATAATTCACAGGGAAATAAAGTGCTAATCTTACAAGCAAAGGATTTAGGCCAACTAAGAACATAAATGATCAATATGTTTCCTTTGGGCAATCTAAAAATAAATTGAGGTCCAAAAACTTATGAACTGAAAAGCACCTGTGCTATTAATAAAAGAAAAAAGAAGAACTGATGATGGTGATTTATTCACCAATTCCTAGGTACTAAAAATTATTTTTCTGGACTTCACTAGATGATATTTACTATGTCACACTTTTTAATTCAAGATAATCAAAGGAAAATATGATATGATAATTGAGACATTTTTCAATAATCCTTCTGAAAATGTGGATGGTAATTTATTTGTTTGTAGTATTTGAATCACACCCAGTGCTTGTCAGGCTTAGTTTTGCCTTTAGGCTCAGAAATTACTCATGACAGTGCTTGGAGGACCATATGTGATGCTGAGAATTAAAGTTGGGTCAGCCACATGAAAGAAAAGAACCGCAGTACTGTACTATATGTACTATTCATAAATGGCAGTTTAAAGTAAGGAAGACATTTGTAAAATGTAGTATCACTTGTCTTCCCATTGTTCATTGATTTGCTCAAATGGGTGCCGGTAACATCTCCATTCGTTGGGAATGAAGTCCGTTATTGTTACTGTTTTTTGGCATATCGAATACACCACGGGTACCTTGCCAGGCTCTGCTGTAGCTCTGAATTTTTCACGAGGGTCCAAGTCTGCCATCAGGCTGGAAGCATTCTCGTCTACTTCCTTTTTCTCCTCCTCAGTGGATAGAGTAATTTGTAACAGGACAGGTCTTTAGGTTCATTGAGTACTGGAAGAGGATAGTGGGGTTCATGAAACGGTCCAGGATGAGGTTTAGGATTTAGATTGGGGTTTAGGTTTATTAGGGCTAATCTGGTCTATTTCCGTTCTTGCATTAACCATCTGAATTTCTGGAACATGGTTGGTTTCTAATTTGATGCACAGGAAGACCGTGTGTAGCAGCTCTGACCCGTGTGTCAGTGTCTCTGGATCACAGCTGACAGCCCCAGAGCAGTTCGTGGGCAGGTCCACTGGGCCTCCCAGAAGGGACAGTGGTGGGGAGAGGGACCCCAGCTTCATCTCCATGGAAGCCCAGTGACTTTAGCCTCCAAGACCCATGTACCTGGGCTTGAAATCAGCTTTTCTTTAGGGTGGGGCTCTGAAGAATGAGGCTTGAGATAGGCTTCTGTCTCTGACAAGCTGTGCAATCCGGATATTAAAAATGGCTGCCATGATGGTGCCATTATAAAAAATGTAATATTATTTTTTTATTTAGCTCACTTGAAAGTTAGAATGTTTAATATTTTAGAGAAAATTTTCTGAAAGCATATAAGCAACATTTACTATTTCCCATAATTATTTATTTACATACCATCTTCTATTATACCTATAGCCATTTTTGTAAAACATATTTTAAATCAGTTGCTATATGTATATATCACTTGTCTTCCGTAGTTCATCGATTTGCTCAATCAGGTGCCAATAATTTCTCTGTTCATTGGAAATGAGTTCCACTATTATTACTATTTTTGGCATATCGAATACACCCTGGGTAGCTGCTAGGCTCTGCCGTGACTCTGGGTTAATCCCAGGAGGCCCAGTCTTTTTCTATGTCAGACCATCAATGACCCAGGGCTCCACGGGGCCCTGGGTGTAGACAAGCCTGTCTCCTGTCTGCCACCTGCCAATGCAACCGGGCACCACAGCCACACCTGCAACACCTTGAGGGGAGGGTGCTATGCGAAGGAGGAAACACAGATATCCTAAGGCTAGAAAATTTTAGGTATCATGCTTGAAACACAAGATTATAACCATTAACTGTTACCTAAGAAATTTCTTGTGTTAATTGAGATGTTTTCCAAAATCGGTTTCAGTACTTAAGCCACTCTAAAATAATTCAGTCACTCTGAAAAAAAATCTGACTCTTCAACTCAAATTAATCCCAAAAGAAACAGGAAGACCCTGGTAGTTACAATGTCCCTGAATGTGTTTTCTACAAAATCAAACATGGTGAAAGACAGTTTAGTCCCCAGGTACTCCTCTAGAAACCTCTAGAAACCAACTGTCCAAAAGAGAGACAAGAATCATAAAAGAGGTTAAAAAAAAGCTCGAAGTGCCTCAAAGAGCTGCCACAAGATTAAAAGATTAAATATGGTGCCATCTTTTTATTTTCAAGATCTTTAGGCAGAATGGTACCATGAGAATCAATTGTTAAGTTTGCTTATCTAGTTTTCGATTCACCAAGAATGGGCATTTAGAGCAAGCAGAAATTTGGTTGCTAATGTTCCAATTTGGCAAGCTATTGTTCCAATTTGGCAAGCTGCCCGTGTTGTATTTAATATGCCAAATACCAGTAACAATTATAGACCTCATTCCCATGACCTGATGGAATGGTTTGAGGCTCTTTATGTTCCTGGAGCAAGCAGGTGCCCTTGGGCTCTACTAACATGAGACAGGACATATGGAGATGTTACTGGTGCCCGCTCGAGAAAATCGATGATGAACAGGAAGACAGTGATACAGTGATACAGTGAGTGATAGACAAAATGACATTATCAAGAAGTATAAAAAAGATGAAGGGACACTGAAGAAAAGATATACAGTTAAATTCTAGCTCTTTGGAGTTAATTTGTATAGAAGTTAACAGCTCAGAAGTCCCAAAGCAGAGCAAAAGGCTTATGTTTCATGTAGTGTTTTCATCACTATATCCTATACAAAGAATGCTGTGAAACATTCTGTGAAAATAATGCTGTGAAAACATTTTCACAAAATGTTTCACTTAAATTATATATGTGTGTATGTGTGTACATAAATATATATATATATATATATATATATGTATAAATCTATACAGTTTGAGGCTTTTCATATTCCTGAATCAACCAGATGCCATTGGGCTACATTGGCACGTGATAGGGTCCAATGGAAATGTTACTGGTACCACTCGAGCAAATTGATGAATAACGGAATTCAAGTGATCAAGTGATCAAGTGATAAATCTATCAAGACATTTTATTAAATGTCACCTCCATGTAATATCTCAGGTGGTGTCAAATTTCCATTTTATGTTTATTTGAATAAGGAAAGAACTTTTATTGTATAGACACCTACCTAGTGTTGTCTCATTTTTTCCTAAACACTTTATAAGCGTGTTGTGTGAAACTCATTTACACAAAACAGCATCTCTAATCAAGTAAAAGTGGCCTTTTCTAGTCACTTCCTGGATATGGGAAAGAACATCAAATGAAAAGATGAAAGTAATACCTAATTCACAAGGTTAACTGACAAGACAGAAAGATCAGATAAACTAAAGAATATATTTCAAATGATAGTGGATAAATCTTAAAAAAGAATGGGAGACAATTTAGGGAGCCTTGAATTCAAAAGCATTCATATTGTGTTCCCCTAAAATGCTGTGTACAAAAGAGGTATGTCAGAGACCACTTTTTGAGAATAAAGGAAGTATATAGTCAAAAGTTTTCTTTATGACAAAGCTTGATTGTCCTTCTCTATTGTAAATACTTTATACATATACATTTCAGAATGACTTCTTGTGGTTTTAAGGAAAAGATCAGTGCTCTTAAGTTCCAGTTATAATATACTGATGCTAGCTTGACATCGCCCTGATGATGGTACTATTCATTCTTTTTTCCTTCCTGACCCAAGTCATCTATTGTAGGTGTCACACAAATTTGATGTCTCCAATTTTTTGGGTTTTTCAATGTCCAGATTGCTTATTACTTTACTTTGCTTTTATAGCCTTCACTGATCTCATTCTGAGGTGAGATGTTGGAATTGAAAGGTGAGAGTCCACTTTCTCTTGTGATTTTTTATAATTCCCATCAGGAAAGAATGATTTGGTAGCATCCTGTGCAGTTGTTTAGAAAGGACAGGTAAGGCAGAAACTTTTTGTGCTTGTCTAGAGTCCACAATGCATGTTAAGTAAAAATGAGGGTTGAAAAACAGTATTATGACATGAAATCATGTAGCAATGTTTTAGAATATGTCTCAGGTAAAAATCATGCCCAGTCTAACTTACTATAAATGGGGTAAATAGAACCAGAAAGGAAATATTTGAGAAAGGCTTTTTGCATATGACAATGGTTTTTCTCATTTTTAGAAAAAAAAAGTGATATTTTTATTAGACCAGCTAACTGATGGGTTTTTCTGAGTGTAAAAGAAAGAAGACACTCACTCTCACACACACACACACACAGAGAGACAAACAGGTTATTCTGACAAAGATAACTGATAGATACACATTTTGTCTATGCTGAGAATACCATATTCCATGGGCTTAACATCAAGTCTCTAACCTTTAGAAGTTAAATGATAGGATTGAATGAGAGATTTTTCTGACACCCTCTAAATCACTGAAAATAATTGGACTGACCCTCTGATTGGCTCAGAAGAACTTCTCATAAAGGTGCATTGACCCTATTTTCTATAGCCTTTTTCTAACAATGACTAACTTGACTGTATTTAATTGGATTGGGAAGATGAAAGAAGAGGAGTTACATATTTAGCACCAGGTCTGCCTTGAGATGAGCTTCCCCTGGCATAGTATGGACTTAATGTCAAACTTAGACTGGCCACTGGGAACTAATCCAGGGTCATTTTTTTGAATATTTCTTTTGAATATCATGGCCTGAAATCTTCTGTTTCCAGATTACCAGACATTTCCATGTTTTTTGAACAGTTTCACATTGTTTTTGAGTGTAAAAAATAACTTTATTATTTAAAAAAGGAAAGTCTATTTAACCTTGCCTTTCTTTTCACTGTATCACTGTCTTCCCATTCATCATTGATTTGCTCGAGCAGGCCCCAGTAACATCTCCATATGTCCTGTCTCATGCTAGTAGAGCCCAAGGGCATCTGCTTGCTCCAGGAACATAAAGAGCCTCAATCCATTCTGGAATGAGGTCTATAATTGTTACTGGTATTTGGCATATCAAATACAACACGGGTAGCTTGCCAGGCTCTGCCGTGCAGGTAACATACTCTTGTAGTCATCTCTAAGTCCAGCATTTCTTGATGAACCACGTGGCTGCAAGCAAGCGGCCCTGCGAGCCAGGCTGTGATAGGCTGGTCTGCTGGGTGGAGTTCTGACGAGAGAGAAGTCCGGATGTGGAAATGGAGGCCCTCATGGAGTGGGGGTCATCTGGCTTGTTGCAAGTCTCTGCTGGGGTGGTGGGCCAGGGCTAGAACCCGCCATCCCTCCTGGGCGCCTCGTGAGCGGCTGGTCACAGAGAGAGCCAGTAGCAGCTCTGCCCCATGTCTGTGAGTCTCTGGACGGGCATACCTGAGCCAGATTTAAAAAAAGACTGCTGCAGGGTGGAACTTCGATGAGCCGGGCTCATCGTTGCCTTTCTTTTATTAAGCATAAAGTAATAATAAAACTTCTTCATTAAAATTGAATATATGTGTTTCTTTTACTTTATAATCAAACTTAAAATCTCAGCTAGGAAAAGGTTCCCTACCAAATTTCTTAGGGCTAGAAGAGACCTGATGGAATGGTTTGAGGCTCTTTATGTCCTGGAGCAAGCAGGTGCCCTTGGGCTCTACTTGCATGAGACAGAACATATGGAGATGTTACTGGTGCCTGCTTGAGCAAATCGATGATGAACGGGAAGACAGTGATACCAAATTTCTTAGTCAAAAAATATTAATTCCAAGTAGATAAGAATCTTCATGCTTCTGTGTCAAAAAAGTAAATAGTGCATCTGTTTTGGACCTTAACTGATAAGCACTAGTTACAATTTTAAATTAGTATTCTGTATCTGGCAACTATTACTAAAAATTTAATGGAAAAATTTTACTGTTGTTTTCCACTGTGGGCTGATTGGTCAGCTAAGTAGCTTGGAGTATATTTTGAGTCATAATCAGATGGCAGTGAGGGTTTGAGTTATTCCCCCAAACTTGACAGCACTGAGAATCAGTGATGTATTTTTAATTCATACATGTATGGTACTTGAATTTCAATAGAGAAGATGTGGTTAAAAAGAGAATGTACTAAATCTGGGTAGAGTAACATTCAGAGTTTTTTTTATACATATATTGCTATGGTAAAAGCTTCAGAATTAACATATACAGTACTGTAATTTGTTCACTACTATTCATGAAAGACTAATTTCCATTAAATATCCTTTATTTGTATGTGTATTTACATATGTATATGTATATATATACATATATATATATATATATATATATATATATATATATATATATATATATATATATATATATATATTACTCTATGCCTGAGGATGCTGGATTTCTCAACAGTATCGGTCGAGTTCCTTTTTTACTTCAAGGGTTGGTGGCAGACAGATAAAATCCACAAGTTCAGTTCACCTCCAACCATGTGATAAGGTCAGGATCGCAAACCAAAATGACCTCTTCTTCTCCTAAAGGCAGGTTATTCTTTCTCCAAAGGTGCCAAAGAACCCAAGCTGCTCCACAAAAGAAAGGTCTTTGCAAAGACAGAAAACCAGCACTCACATGCAAATCCCAGGCAAACCACACCTAACTCTGATCTAAACAAATGCTAACTGCCAAGACCAGTCCCTACTTCCCGAGTCAACTCTTATACAAAGCACTTGTGGAGATGGGGAAACATGCCTAACAATAAAAGTACCTCAGGATTTAATATGTGGGGAAATAGCAATCATTTCTAGGCATGAATAGCATAAAGCTAGATGGTATATCTCTAAATACCCACATGGTCTTTTCCTCTTCTCCAGGGTAATTTTTGGGTGCTCTGCCTTAGTTTTACTTAAGAGTCATGTTCACTTGCCTGGAGGCAAACTTAGCATGTCTCCATCCTTGATCTTAGTAGAGCTGTTTCTTAAAGGTAGGGTGTCCCTGACATAGCCAGTCTTTTCCTGGTAATTCTAAATGTGTAAAATGTCCCACATGGGGCCCGTGGGGGTTATGAAAGAAATACCCTGATAGCTAGCATAGGATTCATGATAAAATTATAATACTGCTCAAGAGTTATTAAAACCAAACTGCCTTTCCAACCCTGCCTCCAATCTCCAACTGTGATTTGCACAAGAGCCTTAGGCAAATGCATATGACTTTGAGCCTACAAAACCCAGAGATGCAGGGCCATCTGCTGTGGAATCCCCCTATAACTCTAAATACATACTCAAAAGCATGGGCAGATGATCTGGAAGGAAATATGGCACAAACTCATATACTTGCAACAAGAGTAATTGTGGGGGGAATTTAGTCTTATGTCTCATGTTTCATTAAAAAATCATTCTATTTTTCACTTGGTAAAGGAAAGATTAAGACTATGCAAGATATTCAACATCCTACTTGCTAGCCCTGTTGTTGAACTATACCCTATTTTCTAACCCTGGGTTTTTGTATTGCTAATGAGGGATTATTTTTCTTCTTCCTATAATCCTTCTGCATATGCTTATGTAAAGGGATTTGTTTTTGTACAAGCACAAAAAGACAGGCAGTGCAGTTGTGAGTTAATTAACTGAATTATTTACTCCTCAGTTTCCACCATATTTACCAACTATAAACCTCAGTACCTTTTTGATGAGTCTAATTCCTCAGACCCTCATTTAGAGGGTCACTACAAGGAACTGGATGGAACCAGGAAGAGATTGCCCTGGCCTCTATATGGGCAGCTATATTTTCTGAGTTTCAATTTTTAAGCTCTATAAAGTAACCCAGATCCTGACCCAGAGATAAGAGTCAGATCCAGGAACAAGCTCTGTTTTGAAACAAACATAAGTAGCAGTGGATTGGACCCTGAAGGGGATTAAATATGATCCATCTGGCTAGGGGAAGTAGTCTGAGATATAATGTGATCTCCCCAGGAAAATTTACTCTATAAATTTAATCTTGGACATACACATGTACCTATCTCTCTTACTGTGTTTATACAAAATGACTAGAAATAATATTGAAATGATTGTTTATCAGCCAAGGTTAAGAGAAAATTGATGCACCCTGGTCACTGCCCTAACCTCTGAGTATCAGGGGTGTGATCCCCCTGATGAGTTTGCCATGAGTTTGCTAGGATGCAGGTTCTAACCTCATTGTTCTCAACATGAAAGAGTTATTTTTTACCTCTGGTAATGCCCTGCCCCCCAACCTCTGTATAGGATTGCACGCAGTTGTTTGGGGGTCAGTAAGTCAGTGTATGTGGTGTATAGAGGGAGTTGAAGTTAGGAATATGTGGAATTAAAATCTTTAGATTTTTCTAGAACTGGTGGTCTTGATCTCTTTCTCCATTGGCCGGAAGGGGTGGTCATTGGCCCGAATGTGTCCAGGGAACCCGACAAACACCACATTGTTGGGGACCCCAAACAGCCCTAACATTATGCTAGTATAATTTTAGTGTGACAGTCTATTTCTACACAAAACCTGCTGTTAATGAATTTTTTAGCAGAGTTTTTAAAAAATTTAGGGAAGTAGATAAATATACAGAAATACAATAAATAATTTGTTCTCTGCACACTCAGAAGATTTTCTTTAAAATGATGTGCACTGCTTTCTGGTTAGCTAGATCAATAATCAGCTGAACAGGGGTTAAGACAGAGTACTTTAAAATGTTCTCATAAATATGGCATTTTTCAAGCAGTAAAAGTATATGCTATCAGGCAGAGGAATAAAGATTGACTTCTGATTATTTTCCATTTTTCTACTTCCAACTGTGACTTCCTCATTAACTCATATCTAAACTGAAGTATCTCTTAGTGTTTAGATATTTAATAAGTGGCCTGATTATGGAGACCTCATGCTGAAGTGTATCAAGGTGAAAGGTAAAAGAGTTTTAGTTCTATTTTTCCTTTCCCTCGCCCACTCCATTCATCCCAGGATTTGCATAATGAAATATACTTTCTAGAAATGTTAACCAGCTATGATTCTGTACCTCCTTTGGACCTAGACTGTTCTGCTCTAGATGTGTTATCTACTCTTGTATCCTTCTCTGTCCTATTGACTGACAAGTGTCATCAATAGGGTACCTGTATCTTCTGAATTCTGATTGAATTTGCTTATTGGGGAGACTAAAATGAAAGAGTACCTTGGGATGGTTGTCCATCTACCAAAGGCCACTCCACTGGCAGGTTTCTGTGCACTATTCAATTGTCTCCCATTTTCTTCTGTGATAATGACGTGACAGATCCTGCTTCCAGTTACTGCAGTATTTCTTGGTACTACTTTACCCCCTTATCCCTTTGTCATTGTTATCTATAAGCTTTCCCAAAACTAGCCCTTTTCTCTACAGTTTAAGGTATTGTATTTATTGTTTTTCTTTTGAGATCTGGTTGATCTCTTAGGTATGTGTATGGAGGAAGTCACAAATACTTCTCACCTAAAAATTTTAAGAAAAAAAATTATCACTCACTTCCCCATTCCTTTGTTATCAATCCTGATAAAATATTCAACAAATACAGTAAAAATAAGTATTTTTGTCCAAACTGGGCTTTTTAATGTGCTATGCTTAATACTATCGGGAAGATTAGTGAAATAGTAGTATTTAAATATTAAAAAATAAAGTATTAAAAATAGTAGTATTTAAATATTTTTTGAGTGGCTGTGACATCTAAAATTTTGGTACCAGAGTAATTACAGCTGGTTCATGCTGATAAATGCTTGCCTTACTTGCAGCTGACCCAGGTTCAATTTCTGACATCACATATGATCCTCAAACACTTGTTGAGGTGATCCATGCGCACAGTGCTAGGAATAAACTCTGAGCAGGGCTGTATGTAGCACCCCTAGGAAGAAGAAAAAAAAAGTGCAAAACTTTTTGTGAATACTTTTAGGAATATCAAAACAGGAGAGGCTAATAACTAAGGCTAAAAACTAAGAGCAATAAATGATAATTTGAAGACATTCTTCCCCCCAAAGCAGATCTCAATCCACCCCACCTATGTAAATAACAAATGAATATATGTTACCCCTAGGGAGTGTCAAAGTTCAGTTGAGTAGGTCAGGAATAAGAGTTTGTTGACAAGCGTTTTCTCAGAGTTAACTTCTCTGAATTGGTTTGACACGGTATATTCTGTTTCAGTTTTCTACTGTGTCTCATAAAACCAATTAAGTACTGGAACATTTTAAAGTACAGACTTATTTTGTTTGCTCTGTTTCTTTAGTAAGTCAGAAAGTAAGTGAGGGTAGAGGTTATGTAATAACCTTTTAGACCTATTTCTAAAGATAAGAAATCTTGTTTTAAGAAATTCTTATTTAGTAAATAACACCAGGAATAGAATGGACTACTTTTCTATTGCTTTGGGTTAATAAGTATTGGTCAGAGAGAATTAATAATGAAAAATTATTAGCAACTGTAATAGTATTAATTGCTAGTTTCTGCCTAGAATTTATATGATCTGTTCTGTTATTTTAATCCTGTCTTAAGCCAACGAAATTTATATTGTTAGCCTTAAAGAAGGAAACTAAGGCAGAGGAAAACTACATAAATAATCCAGTATAACAAAGCTAGTAAGTAATGAAGTAGAGAGTCATCCATTAACCTGACATTTGTTAAATACCTATAGTGTGCAGTGAGACTATGAAGAGGTGATACAAGGACCCTACTCCTCGCAAGCTGTTTATAGTGTAGAGGGGCAGGGAAGAGAGCTTGAACAAAGTAAGAATGGCACATCAGTGGTAAGGACAGGTTGGGCAAATATTTGTTGAGTCTACCCATGGCACAAAAAAAGTCATTAATTTTGTTTAATTACCCAAGCATGAGTAAAGCTGGAGAGGTTTTTGGTGAGGCTAACACTAAATCAGGCAAACCAATAAAATCCCATACCAAAAAAAAAGGTGGGGGAACCAGGTTAGAAAGCCACATCAGGTGAAGGAAAAAGCATTGTAAAGGTATTACTCACCATGGGAAAGAATGTTCCTTTTTTCTATTTATCAAACTTTCCAGTGTTAATTGGAAATTTTGTCTCAGGGAATTTGAACAGATATAAGATGCAATGATCCTAAATCAATTTAGAAATGTGCTCTTGAAAATTTGGTGAAATGACTGCTTTCAAATTGCGTTAAAGGTAACCTTTCCCATGTTTGCATCAAAGGCAAAAATTCAAAGAAAGGGAAAATTCCTTTCCTAGATAGACTTTTAGACAGCTGCAATCTGTTTCCTGAGAGCAAAATAATTAGTTTTAAACTGCAAATGACACAAAGTTTTATCATTTCTCCTTGGGAGTAGATTTTCCTGAAGTGGTAATTTCTGATCTTTTTCTGGTTGTTTTGGGTGGGATTTGAGTAGAGCTATAATTAGTGAGTAGGAGGAAAAGGTAAGGGAGAGGTGAAGATTAATTTAAGAAAAACCAAGAAGACATTTTCAACTAAGATCATTTCAAGAGCATTAGGCAAACTTTCATCTGAAGGACTTAAAGGCCATTGTGTTTCTCTTATTTGAGTTTGAAATACTACTTCTCAGTGATGAAAATCATTTAGTAAAACACCACAAATTACAATGAACAATAGCGTTTCCCCTTCTTACCTTTATGTCTTGCAGAATGTTCCTTCTGATAACCTTTGCCTGTTCTCTACAAGAGTTAATGACTCCTAAACAAATGCCATATCACTTTGGCTCCATTTGCTGCCTTTCCTTCCATTTTTTTCTCGTCCCACACTGTGGATGAGCCAGAAATAACCTAGTTTATATAAGTTAGTAGATCACTCATAGAGTTTCATTTTTAAGCAAAAATTCTGGCAAAAGTCCAACCAATTTATACTTGAAAGTAACAAGTGGTGGCAGAGTATAGAAAGAGTTAAGTTTTAGAACCCCGGCGGAATTTTATATTATAATAAACAAGAATTATGCAGCTTTTAATTTATTGGCAATTAGATTTTTGTTTATTTTTCGTTATCATTATCATCATCATTTTTATAACATGTTGGAGCTAGCTAATGAGATTCCATTTTATTTGAGCATTCTATTTTTACTGAGATTCTTATTGTCTTAGGAGTGCTAAAGTCATCACCAATGAGTACAGAGCTGATTTCTTGTACAAATTATCCCTAGCACTATCATGGACCAAGATAAAATGAAATCCTTTATATCCAACTGAAAAATGGTCAGTTATGGAGAAGAGCTTGGGCTAACACAGAGAACAGAGAAGAATGTATGATTTATGGTTTCAGCACATAACACCCCCATGATGAAACAAGTTATTTAAGAGAATATTCATAATGTAATGGCAAGATAGTTAGGAATCCTAAGTAAATTACCTCCACTGAAATGAGGATGACATGTAATTAGGTTTTTTTTTTATAATTCATCAAAGGATCCTTCACTTGCAAATATATTAACTAAGAGAGATGGGCAGATTTGATCAAGTCTATTATATTGATTGAATGGAGTTATATATTCTATTACAAAAATTTATAGTCATGTTCCATTTATGATGAATGTTAGAGATTTTTCTTAATAAACATGGGAAATACTATAGGTGGGTTTGGAATGATCTGTCTATTCTAGGGATTCTCTGGCAGGCACAATTGGTTTTTAGCTAATTAGAGTCAAAGTGATAATGTAGGAAAGTGTTGGATGAGTACTGCTATTTATGAGATGATGTGATGATAGTGGCTATTGTCTGATAGTACTGCTCTCTGCTTTCTGATGCACTCTTCCGATCCTCTGTTTACCTTTGCTATCTATAATCGACCCCCACCCTGCCGCAGTTTCTTCCTCAATCCGGCCCAGGTATGCTGGTCCAGAGACTCTTAGACATGGGGCAGAGCGGTTCCTTGCTCTCCCTGTGCCCAGCCGTTCATGAGGCAGTCGGAGGCATGGTGGGTTCTAGCCTTGGCCCACCACCCGGCAGAACCTCACAACAAGCCAGGACGACCCCCCCACCCACTCCACGGGCGCCGCCATTTTCCACATCGGACTTCCCTCTCTTCAGAACTCCACCCAGCCGACCAGCCCATCACAGCTGACCAGCCCATCACAGCCCATCACATCACAAATGCTTTATTTGGAGGTGTTTAAAGAATATGCCTCCCCAGACGGCAAGCCTAGCAAGCTGCTCAGTGTTGTATTTGACATGCCAAATGCCAGTAACAATTATATTAGGTCATTCCCATGACCTAATATAATGGTTTGAGGCTCTTTATGTTCCTGTAGCAAAGCCGATGCCCTTTGCTCTACTGGCATGAGACAGGACATATGGAGATTTTACTGGTGCCCGCTCTAGCAAATAGATGATTAACAGGAAGATCGTGATCGTGATCGTGATCTATAATCTACAAGCTAGCTACAATTCCTAAGATAGGGCAACATATTTGCTTGTATTTAAGCATAGGGAACAAAATATTAAAAAATCCATTGCCATTGTTTTAGGGAGCTCTGATTCCATCAAGCAAACAAGACCACGATCACGATCACGATCTTCCCGTTGATCATCTATTTGCTAGAGCGGGCACCAGTAATATCTCCATATGTCCTGTCTCATGCCAGTAGAGCCAGGGGCATCAGCTTGCTACAGGAACATAAGGGGCCTCAAACCATTATATTAGGTCATGGGAATGACCTAATATAATTGTTACTGAATTTGGCATATCAAATACAACACGAGAAGCTTGCCAGGCTTGCCGAGCGGGAGGCAAACTCTCTTTCGCTCTATCGCCTCCGGCCCCTACACTACTTTTACACTACTTTTAGATATACAATTGCAAGTTGCTCATGTTTGTGTTTTTTTTTTTTCTTTTTTGGGTCACACCCGGCAATGCTCAGGGGTTACTCCTGGCTCTGCACTCAGGAATTACTCCTGGCGGTGCTCGGGGACCTTATGGGATGTCGGGGATCGAACCCGGGCAGGCGGGCCGACCGCGTGCAAGGCAAATGCCCTACCCGCTGGGCTATCGCTCTGGCCCTCATGTTTGAGTTTTGATTCTATAGTGTTCCAACACCCATCCCTCCACCAGTGCCCATCTCCCATCACCACCCTCCCCTCCCCCAACCTGCCTCCATGGCGGGTTCTGTATATCCTTTCTCTCTTTCTGTCTATCTCCCTCCCGCCTACCTTTCCTACACATCGTGGAATGTAGTATATTCCAGGACATAATTGGTTCCACTTATGTCCGTGGACATAATTGGTTCCGCCATTTTCCACTTTTGGACTTCCCTCTCGTCAGAACTCCACCCAGCAGACCAGCCCATCACAGCCCAGATCACCGACACCCACCCTGCAGCAGCTTTTTCCTCAATCCGCCCAGGTATGCTGGTCCAGAGACTCTCACACATGGGGCAGAGCTGTTCCTTGCTCTCCCTGTGCACAGCCGTTCATGAGGCAGTCGGGAGGCATGGCGGGTTCTAGCCCTGGCCCACCACCTCAGCAGAGCCTCACAACAAGCCATTCTACCCCCACTCCACGGGCGCCACCATTTTCCACATTTGGACTTCCCTCTCGTCAGAACTCCACCCAGCAGACCAGCCCATCACAGCCCGGCTCAAGCGGCTGCAAGCGGCCACATGGTTCACCAATAAATGCTTTTATTTGGAGGTATTTTAAACAAGACCTGTACTAAGAAAAAGTGAGAGGCATTGTATAATAACAGCCCTCGTGCAGGTTGCGTAGGATTTATATTCTTCAGAGCATGGGAAAATATGGATGGATTAAAGCATCTTCTGGAAGAAGGTGATATTAATTTATTTTATAACATCTTTCACTCCCCAAACACTTCCCCCACCAACCCCAGCCTGCCCCTATTGCAGGCACATTTTCTTTGTCTTTCTATCTCTAAGTCTCTGTCCCTGTATTTCTCTCTCTCTTCTCTTACACTTTGTGGCTTTCCCTACAGATATTAACGGTTCATTATGTCTTTATGTGCTTATTCAATAGTGAGTTCTAGTGTGACATCATAATTCCCCATTCCCCATAACCTCTCCAGTTTGTTGCAACTAGAATGATCATTACAGTGTATAAATGTACATGTCCCTGGAAGGACATGGTCCTAACTTCCATTATTGTCTAAGTGTTGCAGCCTCATGTTATCATAGATATGGGTCTGGAGTGTCTCTCTTCTGGCTGTTGGCTGTGGTGACTGGGAGCTCGTAGCCATGTCTACAGACATGGAGTCTGAGGAATGGGTGGAGGAGCCCAGATCCCTGCTCCAGGTCCTCTGCCTTATTTTTGTCTCAATCGTTAGATGGCCTAATTACCTCTTAATTTCAAATTTATATATTTTATGATATGTAGTATACATATATATAAAACTTGCCCAGTTTCTCTGATATATAAATCTGACTTGCAGATTTGTAAATCTGACCTAATGATTTATCTATTACCTATTGTATACCTTGACTTTAATAATAAATCTTTAAAGTTAGATAAACTGAGTTAGGATGCTTCTCTGATTTTCTCTTTTCTTCTCATGTGTCTGGTTCCCTGACTTAGTGTAGAGTAACCAACTATGAGTTAGAGACAAAGGCCAATACCTAATTCCTTGTTAATTACTTTCTCTCATACACATGGTCTTTTAAAATATAAAATAGAACATGTTATTCTAACCCCTTAAGATTCACTAGGTGTGTTACAAATTGAGTTCAGAATAAAAGTAGTATCCAGAGGCCTGTATGTTCCCAGACCATACCTCAATCTCCCTGTGACTCTTTCTTTGCTTACAATGTTCCAGCCCCAGAGACCTTATTGCTGTACAGTGAACTTTCAAGACCAAGACTTTGAATTTACATGAATATTCCAATCATAATACTGGATCCTTGTAATCAGGTAAACACCAGCTCATGAAGTTACCACCACACTGAGACGTTCTCAGGTGATTTATTTTCAGTGAACTTTCTTCATATTTCAATGTTCCAATAAGCTAATTGCTATCTCTTTACCACTTTAATTTGGGGCCAGTTCCAACAGTGCTGAGGGCTTACTCTTGGCTCTGTGCTCAGGAATCAGTCCTGTGAGGGGATCAAGCAAAGTGCTGGGGATTGAGCCTTTTCCCTGTACTATCTCTCAGCGCCATATCAGAGTTTTAAAACTCAACAGAAAAGTTAAACAAGAAAAAGAACATTGAGGAAGAACATTAAAAATGACCTATATAGAAAAGAAAAAATTAATCTACTAGAAATATGATTATAAATTAAGTTACTTGCTAACTAATTGGAAGTTACAAACTTGAAGTTAGTTTGTATAACCTATAAGTAAATAATAAAGATTTGAGATAGAGTGGTAGTCTTTAAGTTTGTAAATAACCTCTTGGAGGGGAGAGAGAAGAAAAATATGCCTAGATGTTGTACTATTTGATGCAATGAGTAAAATTCTGAAGTATCTGCTGACTATTTCATTAATTAGAAACAAAACATCAGAGGTGCCTAGGCATATTTTTTCAGAATAACCAGATCCATCTGCTGGATTATCCACAATTATGAAAGGAACCTTTTGTAGCACTGGGCATTTTTCAAAACTTGTTACATAAGATAGTTAAAAAAAGAAAAGAAAAAGGTTGGTTATAACATCACATTTACTCTTGTTTTGATAAATGGATTCACATTTCATTTTTTAGTACTTTATGGGCCATTGTAACTTGATAGCATGGATTATCTATGGCAGGATCTCTAGATACAAATTTACTTGATGGTTGAGTACATTCTTGCATGGTTTGTGAGCTGATGGAGGGAGATTGCTTACACTGAGCAAAAATGTCCCCGAGCGCTTTTCTTGATTGTCAGAGGCTAAGTTTGGTTTACAAGTTCGTTGATGTGCTTGTGTGTATCTGACAGCATTTGATGCAATGTGATGTGGCTTGTTGCAGCTTTCACATAGACATGGTAATTTGACAGATGCTCACTCTCTAACTTCTGAAATGGCAGGGAGAGCTGATGTTTGTTTCTTATTTGGTAAAGCTTAAAGTAGAGAAGACAATAAAAACAAAGATTCTGACTGAATGAATTATTCATGTATGGTATGGAAACCACATTCCCACGTTCTGATACAGCTCAAGCATAGAAAAATCACTATAAAAATATCTGGTAAATGGGCAGGAACAGACAATTCAAGTCAGGGAGAAAAAGAACAACCTGGAGGCAAAGTTATCTTTTTTTCAGAATGTTTTTGGTTCTTTTCTCTTGTTTACCAGCAATGGATGACGATAAATATATATTCTTTTCATCTAAGAATGGAAGTTGGAAAATTAAAGTCAGCTCCTTAGAAAGAAATAAAGATCCTGCCATGGAGGTGGGCTGGGAGAGGGGGACGTTGGTGTGGGGAGATGGACACTGGTGGAGGGATGGGTGCTGGAACACTGTATGACCAAAGCCCAAATATGAACTTTTTAATTGTATATCTTTGTAATTGTATATCTCACAGTGGTATAATAAAATACTTTTTAAAAAAAGTCAGCCCTTTCAAATCTATATTATTAATTACATTTCATAATCTTTTTATATGCTTGGTTATTTTTACAATTTATAAAATATTGATTAACTATTGCTATATATTTTCACAGAAAAACTTGGAGTAGTATCTTAAGGACCATTAAAGTTAATAATTTAAATCCAAATTTTGCATAATTCTCTCAGCAATTTTTCTCTTTGGTTCAATAAATATCTGAATGTAAGAGTCCAACATAGGAGAAATACATTTTCAGCATGCATTTCTGGCCACAATGAAACCGTCTCTTATAACAAAGAACCCCGGGTTTCAGCTTCTAGTTTTGTTTCTATTTTTGTATTTTTTTGTGTTTTGTTTGGGGGCCACAACCAGCAGTATTCAAGGACTACTCCTGGTTCTGTGTGTAGGGTCAGTCCGATTAATGCTTGGCAAACCACATGCAGTGGTGTCAGGGGATATAACTAAAGTTGACTGTGTACAAGACATGTGCCATAACTTCTGTGCTATCTCTCTGGCCCCTCAGCTAATAGGTTTGAAATATGTAGTAGTATATTACAAAAATCAATACCAAGACACAACTCCAGTTTATTTTGATTCAATGTGATATAAACATGATAAGCCCTACTATTAAATTAGTTAATGTCAGGAGTAATATCATAAAATTGATGATTTGGTTATTACTAGCATTTCACCTATGAGCCAGATGAAACCTGCCTCCTGAAAACAATAAAAACAATCTTTTCATAGACACCATATACCTTAGCAGAAATGAATACTCCTGCTTAACCCTTCAGAGAAGACGACAAAAAGCAAAAGGGGAAAAATTGACTTGGTATAATTATTGATCTTGAGTGAAACTGGTTTATTTCCACATCTAAAAGATTATGTCAGCTGTTGAGCAAAATAAGATTGTCTACAAAATAGAAATATGATTAACAACATATTGATTTACAGCATAATATTAGAGAATACAAATTCACCTGCACTTTCAATAGCAAAATTCTTCATTATCAAATTAAACTATTAAAGTGAAAGTAAAAAAGATAAATTTCTGCCAAATGAGTTCTAGAAATAATATAGAACTAAGAAGATTCTATAAGCATTAATATTTGTTCATAACAATAGACAGAAATATGAAAAATATCTCATAAGTTTAAAATAAAATGTACTCTCAAAGACTGTATTATATGAGCATATTCTCAATTATAGGAACTCATAAAAAATAAACATTCTTAGATAAAAAGAAATGAAGGAAAATACGTTCAAATATTGAACAAGTACTTTTTTACATGTCACTTTTTTTTAATTTTTTTAGTGAGTACTTGTTATGTATTTGCTCTGTCTAAATACAAAAGAGATAGAGACAGTTCTTTCATGGACATGTATCCTTTAGCATGCACAGATTCTTGCTTAAAAATTTTCAATCTTTTTAAAAACTTACTAGGTTAAATGGAACTAAGCCAAAATCCATGTTCTCTCTTATTTTAAAACATAGACTTCAAAATTATTATGCTGTTTTGATATCATCATTGACAACATCGATGAAGAATACAACCGACTGGTTCAGCACCTCCATGATTGTGTGAAGAATGCAGAGAGAAAGACACATAAGGATACCTGACTTCAAAAACTCTCAAGCTCATTCGCCAAGGTGGCAAGGCGTGAGCCTCAGGCAACCATATGCTAACATCCAAGCTCACAAAGCAGTGCAAGAAGCGATAAAGGAAGACCTCACAGAACAGCAGCAATACTGGCCAATGCAGCAGAAGCCGGGAAAAGCATTCACACTGCCCGCCTGTCCTTCGCCAACTGTAAGACCAAGATGACTGCCCTACGACATCCTGATGGATGGATCACATCTTCCAGAAAGGCAATGGAGAAGATTATCCATGACTTCTACTCGATCTCTTTGATAGCCACGTCCACCTGCTCCCATACCAAATTCCACAGGATAGATATGTCATTCCCAATGTTCTCCCTTCTGAAATTCGACATGCCATTTCGTCGGTAAAGAAGGGAACAGCACCTGGCCCAGACAAACTAAGACCTGAACATCTGAAGAATCTGCCATCAGTACTCATCAATACACTGGCTCGGCTCTTCATGAGCTACCTGTCTGAATGCAGAGTTTCCTCCCTATAGAAAACCAGCAGGACAGTTCTACTGTTCAAGAAGGGGGACATCCACAACATTAGCAATTATCACCCCATCTGCCTGTTTGTCATCTACAAGCTGTTCACTTGTGTCATCCTGAACAGGATTGGCGGAACATTAGATGAAGGACAACCATGCAAGCAAGCCGACTTCGAAAAGAATTCAGCACAATCGACCATATCCACACAGTAACCAAGCTTATTGAGGTTTGTAGGGAGTTCAAGATGCCACTCTGTCTCATGTTCATTGTATTAAAGAAAGTCTTTGATTCTGTTGAGACTAAAGTGGTCATCGAAGCCTTCTATAAAGAAAGCAAAAATCACTTCAGTTTTTATCATATTTATGTAGATCCAAGTTCTACTGCCCAAATACCATTATAAAACTTCTCCTTGGAACATCTACTTTTCCATCTTAAAAAACTCATGGCATTTAGGAATCATGATCATAGTCAACACTGATAATATGGGCCACATGTCATTTTAGCGGGGAGTTGATTTATATTCTCTTTTCTAGGAACTATAGGCTATGGAGAACCTGAACTCTAGTCATATTACTTCATGAGGGGAAATACCATTAGGATTTAGAGTTAGAAATTCTTAAAAGAAATTTTTACACTATTGTTTTATATGAAGCATTAAATTATGAAAATTCTATGCATGAGTTTATCTTCAACTACAGAAGAAGAAAAACAATTGTTCCATAGACTCCAAAAAATGCAATTCTAACTTTTTAATTAACTGAATATGAGTAAATGGCCTCATTTTCCAGGTTCTCCCAGCAAGGGGTACAAGATGACTGCCTGTTCTCTTTTCTTCAAGGCACTAAAGGAGGCCACTTACAAGTTCTCCTGGGGAGTCTTTCAACAGGGGGAGGAGCTTCTTTCTTTTTCTTTTTGTATTTAAGGCCTGTGAAAAAGAAAATTATCAAATGGAAGGGAATGCATTTTTAGGGAATATAAATCAGTTTCACTTTTATATCAAGGAACCAAACATAACTGCAAGACTAAGATAAAATGACTTCCTTTTGAAAGTTTATAAATTACAGGTTGTGAAGTTGCAGAGGAGTGGTGAAGGGAAAGTGATACTAAGAGGAAATTACAGCAAAGAAAATTGCAAGAGGACCCTTCCCACTGATCTTTTTTTCCTTGAAGAAACACACACCAAGAATACCAGAAAAAAACAGTCAACAGAGTATAGATGTATTCATACTACGTGGAACAATCATGTGATGCACAGGAGACATTCCTTGGAGTAACTAACATATTGATTGTTTTAAGGCTAAGGCTAGTATTTACTTGGAAAAGTGTTGTGTTTTTAATAACACTGCTTGTAAAAGTAAACAGAAATTCTGAATTTCATATTATTCCCTTTAGAGATACATGTGTGGAATCAGAAGGAATTCTCCAAACTAAATCCCTTTTCCATCAGCTTCGTGTGTCAGAATTTATCAAGAAGAATGAGCAAATCATGACTCTAGGTTATGACCAGGAGGTTTTAGTAGAATTTATAAATAACAATAGCTAAACATAGCCAGAGTTTAGTAAAGCAAAATTAAAGTTAATTTTTAAGAAAGACCACAGAAATTCTGAATGAAATCACAAAGAATTATGTTATAGTCATTTGATGATGATATAGCCCTACAGGGCAGTGGAATGCAAGCTCATATTGGTACCAAATAATCATTTACCTTCTATTTGTAAGAGAGAATGATCTTATCTTTTCAAGGTGTTTTTCCTAAGATATGAGTAAAGTCTGGTTTAAAACTTGATTAGATATGATTAAATATAAGATGTGACATGGTGTTCAAAGGTATTCAGTATTCCTGGAAACTAAATGCTACTTAAACAAACAGAAAATGTGCCGCTCTCACAGTACAAAGGAAATTATTCCATATCCCACTGGGGTTTTCAGAGCTGGACAAATAATTAAACAGGCATTGGTCTGGTAGGAACAAAAATAAAAAACAATTTTAACAATTTCTTGTGAACTTCTTATGTACCTGGGAGAGACTCAGTAAGACTTACTAATTCTCCCACATGGCTTTGGACATCATCTGCAAAAATTAAGATGTAGGATGTTGGGGGAAGAAAAGGTCAGTTAGGGAGATTAATAAGAAAGTCTCAGTAAACAAAGATATGACTGTTATGCAGATGTACCTTATGCATTTTCCATTGAAAGTATGCAAGGAGATTAGTTTCTGGTACTTTGAGTTGAGGGAGACATATTTCAAGATGTTTGTATATAAATATCTTTCAAAGGCCACCTTTGCTCATCTGTATCAGAGCCCCTCTTATGAAAGAAAATTTTGCCCCTCTGTTGAAATAGAAATTATTCCCAAAAGACTTTTTTGGGGGTTGCAGAGTGTTGCTTACCTACTTTGAAAATAAATGTAATGCAATTTACCCAACTGTAATAAAAGGTAAACAATTTTCCTAAGTTGATCTTTCCTTAACCTATTTTTTGTCTGTTACTTAGAAAAAGATAATTTTTGGAAATATGCTTTTCTTTCTTTGGTAAAGGGAGCATAAAGTGTTTTGTTTCTTAAGCAAAAGAATCTCTAATTTCTAATAAATTCACAGTTCTCTTAGTATCAAAGAATGCACAGCTGCTACCATTGGACTTGCCATGGGCATTATACTATAATTCTCATGCTTTGGATGTGAATGCTTATAAGCTTTTAAGCTACTGTAATTGACAAAATAGAAAAGTATCCTAATTAATGGAAAAGGTTCCAAGGAGTGACCAGGGCCTTCTAGGCCATAACAAGCAAATGAAAAATTTTAATGGAAGCTGTTTTAATGGAAACTTTTAGCTGTCACTGATATTTTCATAATTATCGCCTTTCCCCCTATTCAGCTGTACTTTCATTTTTATTCTACATTGACCTCTTCTGTTCACTTAACATTATAAAAATATGAGAATTCAGGCATCCTGATTTTGTGGTAGCCTCCCCAAAATCAGCAGAGTTGTTAATAGAATACAGTATCCACAGGCACACGTGATTATTGTTCATTATAACTAAACGTATAAAGTAGAACATGATCTGTGTTGTTCTGGCTTCATAAAATACAGTAGGGATTCTTAGGAAGAGAGGCTTAAGATGGCTTAGAAAACTAATTGCAGAGCAGCCGGACAGTCCTTACAAGTAGAAGTTAATCTCTCAGGTGTGATTTCAGAGGTTTGTAAAGATAATTCTCCAAATATTTTTCTATTGGCCAGGATTTTCTTTAGTTGCAGTTTATTCTTTTCAGATTTTAGAGGTTGATTTTTGTCTTATCATTTTCCCCAAATTATTTAATTGTAACACTGTAGTAGACATCATCTTGCCACTAAATTATTTTGCATCTGAAGTATTTGTCCAGTATGCTTTCTCATGAAATATTCCATTTCTGTCAGAAATATGTGATTTAAGAGTGTTAGTAATCATTTTTTTGGTTTTGTTTTGGTTTGGGGCCACATCCAGCTTTGCTCAGGACTTATTCCTGGCTCTGCACTCAGGGATTACTTCTAAAAGTGTTTGTAGACTGTATAGCGCTCAGGGGATCAAACCTGGATTGGCTGCATGCAAAGCAAGTGCCCTACCCGCTGTAATATTGCTTTAGTCCTAATTATTACCATTTTGCCATTGAGAAGACTGAGATTCAGTGGCTGGGAGATGAATTCAAGGTCTGGTAGAAATCCCGGTCCTTTTGGATGCTGGTCCAGTTATCCTATTGTACCGTTCATCAGAGACTTTTGGTGAGGCACTCAGAGTTAGTGAGCAAAAGGAGAAAAAAATTCACAGGAAAGGGTATGGAAATAATACTTAAAATGGGAGTGGGAAGCAGATGATAATTTTTCCAAATGAGTCTTCAGTTATCCCTTTATTTGAATATGTTTAATTGTTGTCTACTCAGGAGAAAGTTATTTTCATTATTAGTTTATAGTTTTCAATAATTTTAAATTGAAATCTTAGCTCTTCATTCTCTAATGGGTGACATTGTGGAAGTCATAATCTATTTAGTCTTATCCTTAGTAAATGAGGATAATGCTAGCGTTAAGTCTCAGAAACAATTCAAGGAGACAAGTTATATCAGGAAATTCAATAGTAACGCACTGTCTGGAACATGGCAGGCATGCAATGAAAGTGAACTGTCACTAATATAGAAAACAGGTCGTTGGTATCTGTTTGAGGTCTGAATTATCTTGAAATATTTAGGAACTCATCAATATGCAATTCATCACATCCAATAGGTATTTCTGATTCTTTATTCAACACTATGGAGGGTCATTCTTTTCTGATGCCGTTACCCTTCATTTGGTGCACTCAATATCCGGCTTTCATACTCAGGGTCAAATAGGGAAGACACGTATCACTTCCAGTTAGAAACTTTAAGTGCTGATGTTAGTTTCCTCTCCTTTTCCCTCAGTGATCTGAAGCTTTTCATATGGATGCAGATTGTCAGCTTATGTACTATGGTGGATGAAGAGCCACTGATGAGCATGTGACAATCTATAGCGTGATAGAGAAAAACAGAGACAAGCAAATACAAAGAGGGATCCAAGCAAAAACATTGTTTCAAGACACTAAGGTTTGTGGGTTTCATTGTTATGATAGCACCATCTCACTTATTTCTACTTTTCCTCCTACCCTTTGAGTTTTGCATTGCCTTAAACTCATCCTATAAGTACAGAAGCTAAATAGATCCTTTAAAAACTTCTCTTGTAGGAACTTCATCTAAAGGTCACAAATCAATCGGTCAATTAAATACATCTAAGTTGACCTCTCTTCTAAAGGGTTATTAAACTTGAGTCAGAGAAATAGCCAAGAAGTGTGGCATAGGATATTCATGCAAAAGGTCTGGTTAGAACTAAAGATTCCCTGAGCACAGCATGCCGCGACCTCCAAGCACTGAGCCAAGAGAAGGCTTTGAGCATTCCTGATCATGACCCTAAACCTAAATAAATAAATAGGAAAACAAAGTGTTATTAATCTTGACATGACTTGATGGCTATATTAAGTTGGATCTTGAGTAGCGAGGTTTTGGCAAAAAAAAAAATAGATGGATTCATGGTATGTATACAGCAAAGATAATTTTATACAAGTTTACTTTTGAAGCTGTAAGGGAAGAATAGGAAGGGAAAATTTTTTCCCTAATGCAAGTCAACATTGTAATTTTCTTTTTTAAAAAAATTATATTTTTATTATACCACCGTGAGATATACAATTACAAAGATGTTCATAATTGAGTCTCAGTCATTCAGTATTCCAGCCCCCATCCCTCCACCAGTCCCCATTCTCAGTACCATTGTCCCACCACCAATGTGCCTCTACAACCTCCAAGGGCAAAGCCCACCACTCACGACCATTCCACATCAACCCCCCAGTTTGTTTCAACTATAATGATCATTACAAATATATATGGGCAGGATCCTGGGAAGGATCTGGCCCTAAACTTGATTAATATCTAAGCCTAGCGCCTAGCCACTTAAGGCTGCGCCGCGGCACAGTTGTGAGTCTAACCAGTCTCTTCTCTGGTGTTGCTGGTAATGGCGACTGTGGGGGCTCATAGCCACGCCCACTGGGTCGCTGGAGGCAGAGGGATGAGGGGAGGGACCCCAATCTCCGCCTCCAAGCCCGGCTGAGCGGCCACAGCATCCCACATGTCTGCTGGCCCGAGGAGCTGTGCTGAGCCCGGCCAGGGACTAAGCCAGTTTCCCCCCTCTCATTGCTCCATGGGCTGCTCCACGTGGGTAGGAGCCCTGCAGCTGAACACTGTAATTTTCTTGCTGAAGTTCAAATACAAGAGTAACTCTGAAGTGTCTTTCTGGCAGTCTACTGTTAGAAATGTAAATAAGTAGGAAGAGTGATTGAGATTTATTCTCATTGGAAACAATCATGGTGCAAATTGATGATTTTAGGGGCCTGAGCTACAGAACCCTATCAAATAGTTCATATGGTATAACTTAGGCTTTGTCAGGACATAGTCTAGTATGTCTTACCCCATCTAATTTTCAGACTTGCCAGCAACTCCACACTGATAACAACTCATAACAATCAATTCAATTGATTCATGCTTGAAAGGTGACTCTTAAATATCACTTGTATCACCTGACACTTAAGTACAAGATATAAATTAATTTCATAATTTCCTTTGTTAATATATAGGGTTACTTTAGTTTATTTCTGACAGTATATGTTTTCTTAATACCTTTGCTTGTCTATGCAATAGTACACAAGGTTTAGAAATGTTTATATTATTTTAGCAATTTCTTTCAAGTTATTAAATTTGCGATTCTTTAAAGTATTTTTAATAAGTGAAAGTAATAATTTAATCTTAGGGTTTAGATTGCATTAGATATTGAGCAAACAAATTACTGTCTTTTGAAAATGTTAGCAAATGATTTTGCTGTGTTAGTTTACTGAAATTAACTTTATAATACTAAAGAGATTAATGAATCTTTGTTTAAATAAAAATTATATTATTTTCTTTATTTTGAAATTGGTAAAACCTGGACATAAAGAAGACTTAAAATGCCTTTGAAGATTTTTTTTCTAGTTTCATGGTTCCTAGTGTGTTGCAGGACACCTAAAAGCCTAGGCCTCTGCATCTGCCCTGGATTGCCTCCTGCAGGTCACTTCATAGATAGGGGGATAGTCTGAATGTGGCAGTCTTATCTGACCATGTATTCTGTACTGGCTGGTATAAATATTCTCTCAAGCTACCACAAGCATCGTGGGACTAGCTAGATCTTACCAGCATATTTGACTGGCCACGTTGGATCTCTAAGTAATTAGACCAGACAGAAATGCTGTTTGCCTCCAAGCAAGCAAGCATGGCTCCCTGATAACTCAAAGACAACTAAAATACAAAACTACCGTGAAGTAGACGAGACTCTTGTGAAGGCTTGGAGAAATATTTAACTGGCATTAGTATTAGTCTTTGGTACAGAGATATGCCATCTCAGAAACCCCCTTCTCTTCCCTATAAAGGTAATTCCAGGCATATCTTGGCTTAAGATATTAGGTGAGGTGCTGGGAGAAATAACCTGAGGGCATTTGATTCTTCCTGCCAGGGGAAGTTACATTTAGCTAATAGCTTCTCCCAGCTCTGCTAGGAAGCTTTTTGGGCCCTTGTAAACAACCAGCTTTTTGGGCCCTTGTAAACAACCAGATGGTCTCCGGAAGTTGCTACATTCTATAGAGCTATTTTCCTGTTTTCATCTCTAGATAGCCCAGCCCAGAATGGGCTGGGCTGGGAGTTTGGGTGGATTTCTAGCTATAAAATAAGGTACAAGAAGAAAGAAGCTCTCTCTTTGCCCCCTTTTTGCCATTTTGGCTTCCCTTGGTGTTTTGCTTCTCCGTCCTCTCCATTCTCTGTTGGGCCTCAACACGTGGTGGCAGCCATCTTGGCCTACACCTGGCTGGGGCCTAGCTGGGAACCCAGAGTCCGGAGGTTTTCCCTGCTCTTGGATTGTATATTGGAACCTGTGATAGTAAAGCCCTTTTAAAACTGCATCGGATTCCTGAGTCTTCGTCCATTCCCCGCCCGGCTTCGGAGGTAGAAGGGAGCTCACTTCCTGGCACTGTCGGGGACCCCGGCGGCGCTCCCGACATGAGACCATAATTTTGTGACAAAGTTCTCACTGAAAGGTTCATTTCATTATGGTAAAGGATAATATAATTTTATGTATTCTGAGATTACCAGGAAAAATAGGAAAGGAGAATTATTCCTAATGGAGCCACAAATACTACAATTTCCTTGCTGAAGTTCAAACCCAAGTGAAATATGATTTTTTCTCTCTTTGGCACTCCATTCAATCTAAGATTCATCTGGGATGAAAAAAATTAACAATAGAAATATTGGCAATGCGAGTCTCCATGGTTCAGAGTAGAGAGAGGATATTAATTGTCCCTTCTGTTCTTAACTGTTTATGTCTGGTAAAGTGGAGAAGGAAACAAAAAGGCTGAAGAGGACCTTTTACATAAGTCCTTAGATCCTTAATATAGAAAACTTAAAGTATAAAAGTGAAAAACTTATAACATTATGAGTCTAGAAGGAATAATGTAACTAGACTAGATACTGAAGTGTGTGATAAAGTAATTTCTCCATGTTAAAACTAAGATTATGGTTTGGTCTTATAGAAAATAAGTAAAATACGTTTCCATGATGTTTTATCTCAGTGAAGATGAAGCAAAGTGAACAAAATGACTTTTGTTCATTTTGTCCAAAAGTCCCAATATGACTTTTGTCATATTGGGAATATTTACTCTTAAATACTCCTAACAGTTCTGTTAGAAAATCTGTTTCTTAATTGACATGTGGAGGTTTCCTAACTGAAATATGGAAATAATAGTAGTGTTTACCATCTCTAATGGTTATGATAATGACTCCTTCAAGCTAGTGAATAATGCTTCAAATTATGAAATAAAACTTTAATATACAGTGGGAGAAAAGTGAGTCAGATATGGAAAAATATAAAATACAGAGTAATAGATAAGAAAATAATTATTACTATTTATTAAAATCCTATCCCTCTTAAGATAAATCTCAATTTCTTGTTTTTCCTCCTTCATTTCAATGAATTTTTCTCAAATATGCTTATCCTGGTTACTCATCCTGTCACCAATTAATAACCTAATTCAAAAGTAGAGATGTTATTTTATTGAGCACTTTTTGTTTGCTTCTCTGGTTATTTTTTTTTAATCCCACCATTTTCTTCTGACTTGTAGAGTATTATTTGATAAATCTGCTGTGAATCTTACAAGCACTACTTTTTTTTAATTTCCCCTTAATTTTTATTATACCACAGTGAGATATACAATTACAAGGATGTTTATAATTGGGTCTCTATTATAAACATCCTTGAAACACATACAGTGTTTCAGCACCCATCCTTACACCAGTGCCCCATTCCTACCACCAATGACCAAACATTCCCTCCCACCCAACCAGAGCCTGCCCCTATAGCAGGCACCTTTTCTTTCTCTTTCTATTATCTGTCTCTGTCTTTCTCTCTTTTCTTACACTTTGTGACTTGCCCTATAGATATTAGCGATTTATGATATCTCTATGTGTATGTTCAATAGTAAATTCTAGTGTGACATTTTAATTCCCTATTCCCCATTAACCTCCCCAGTTTGTTGCAACTATAATGATCCTTTCAGTATATAAATGTGAAAGATCCTGGGAAGACCTGGTCCTAACTTCCATTATTGTCTAAGACTGACACACAGCCACTCTGCCGCATGCCTGCTCAGCTGTGGGTCTGGAGTGTCTCTCTTTAGGGGTTGTTGGCTGTGGTGGCTGGGAGCTCATATCCATGCCTGTTGACATGGAGGTGGAGGAACGGGAGGAGGAGCCCAAGTCTCCACTCCAAGTCCGGCCAGTGTGGCCCCCTCTCCCGTATGTGTGAGTAAACCCTTGGAGCTATGTTGGACAAGGCCAGGGACTGGCCGAGCCATGCACAGCCTCTTGAACTACATGGGCTGCTCTACGTGGGGGCCAAGTACAAGCACTACTTTTTTATACTGTTGCTTTCAATATTCTGTCCTGGATTTGGCTTTTGTCATTCTGATTAAAAATATGTCTTTTTTTCTCATTTGTGTCCACTTCTGCTGATACTCTTCTGACCTCTTAGATCTGTATGCCTGCAATTGTTCAACTCATAAATTCCTGTCTATGGTTTCTTTAACTAGTGCTTCTTCTTATTTCCCTTCCTATTCTTCAGGGACTCAGTGATTCTTACTGTATTCCTCTTGAACACATCCCCTCTCCATCTTAGGTGTGTATTCATTATATTTTTAGACTTTTTAAACCTCCAATAATTTTCTAGCAGTTTCCTCCATCTCAGAGTGCCTCAATCTTTTTCTTTGCTGGGTTATTCTGCTTCTCAGAGCTTCTATTGGGTTTCTTTTATATCAGTATATTTTTCATTTCTTCGTTTCTTTACATCAGTATATTCTTCATTTCTGCATGAAGTTTCCTTATTTTGGCTCTCATACTTTCTTGTGCTTTCTCAAATACTCATGCCATTGTTTCTTTGAACTTGATAAATAATTGCAATGTGGTTTCATTAAACTTTTCCTAAAAGTTTTTAAGGCTGCTTGGTTCTCATAGAGTCTTCCGTGTTTCACTATTTGAGCATAGTGAGTTTCTACAAGCCTTCCTATAGTGTTTGCCTTGTTCCTCCTGTGCAGTTGGTAAATCTTTGTAGTTAGATGCCTACTGCCCATCCCCAGGGTTTCTGAGAGATTAGGCTGAGAGTTGCACTTTTCCTTCCTTGCTTGTCTTCATTTGGTGAAGGAACTGTATGTGAGAGCATTGTGAGGTGTGATGAGTATGCCTATTCAGGAGGTGTGGAAGTGAGCCTGCTGAGATGGTGGAGAGTGGCATGGAGGCTACATTGAAACCTAACTAGAAGACAGAGAAATCTGGTTTCGGTTCTGAAATAATGCTAGGGATGTCATTCAAGAGGTAAACTTCACCTAGAAGGTTGGAAGAAAAAGCAGAGGGTCTGAGATGTGCTGGTCGACCTACTGAGAGGGCAGAGTGGCAAGGAGGCTTCTGGGACCCAGCTGGAAGGCTGGGCTATTCATCTTTAAGGGATAAATCAAGAAAAGCAGAGGGTTGTTAATGTCTCTAGATTTCTCAGGCCACTTCGATTCTCAGACCATCACTCATGAAACTCCACTTTTCTGTTCTTCCTTCCTCCCATTTTTACTTGAAACATACCATTGGTATCTTTCATGCGAGGTTGGTAGGGGGCACATTGGAGCATCTTCATAGTAGATTAGTTCCTACTTTGAATCTATTCTGAGTTTTGCAAAATAGACAAGGATTGTTCTAGTCCAGGGTTCCCTATGAATGAACTTCTTCCTGGTGGCTTCTGCATCAGTCTTATCTGTGAGAACTATGACGATTCTCTACTAGAAAAATGGAGTCTAGCCCATGTCCAGCATTATGCCCTCTATTGGCATGATCTCTCACCCCAGTAACTTCTGAAAGGTAAGTTATCAAAAATGGGAATCATAGCTCTCTTTGCTAAAGCTTCTCTTTTACCCGGAAATGTCTTTTCTAGATGGCACAACAAGCTATTTACAAAGAAGGGAAAGCTCCAGTGAACTCCTACAGGGATGAGGACAAAGATTGAGACTATCATTCTCCTCGTATGAGTGAGAGGTTGGTTTGGAGGTTAGAAACTTGACATTTCTCTTTAAGGTCTTAAAGCTACAGTGAAAAGAAAATTCTTTAACCAAACATTTTTTGGTAAACTAATGTTTAGCTTTTGCAAAATCTAAGCCATCTCTCTTCATAGCATTTAGTATTTTGGTTAAGGCTATATCAACTATTTGCATGGCTATTTTATATCAAAGTTCTATTCCATGGGTTGTTTGTAAACTTTAACTTTCATCGGAATGGTATGGAAGACTTGCTAAAAACAAGAACTCTGATGAATATACCCAAAAAATTCTTGGGAAGAATGTGAGAATTTGCATTTCTCACCAGCTCCCAGGGGATACTTCTGCTACTGAAGCTGAGATCACTCTTTTTAGAACCAGGGCTGCAGGTGAAGCAGAACTTTCCATTCTAGAAAGTTCACTGTAACTACCTGTCAGTCATTTTTTGTTTTTATCTTCAGCTCTTCGGATCTTTTTTCCAATAAAAATCATTCCAAATTCTCTTAAATGCACAAACACAAATGAACATTGAAACTTAAAGTTTTAACACTCTCCAGATGCTTATTCTATAACAGATCATTATAAACAGCGCATTTATCTATATTAAAGACTTTGCATATATAGACTAAATATTCTCCATCCTGTGTTCAATTTTTTTTCCTCATCGATATAATTGAGAACTTTTGGATGATGTGACATTGAAAGGTGGTCAAGGGTGAAACTGACTCAGATTGGCCTCTCAAAGAGAGATGCATGACAATAAAAAAAGTGGCCTTTCTCCTCCAACTTACTGCCTCGACTGGATTTGTGCTCCCTTGTTTATGGAAAGGGTGAAAGAACTGTTTAATGAAAAATTTCTAGTATTCTGAACACACAAATATTTGCTTGGGATCCTGGACATTGGGGATATGCCTTTCATAATATGACATCTGTTGGAATCTGGTTATGGTTTATTCAAGTAGCGTTTGAATTTTCAGATGCTTTAGACTTTCTGTTCCAGTTGCCTAGGGTCCGTCTTGAAGACACATGTTGGCTGTTGAAATGAAACACACACTGAAGGGAGAAGAGGACATGCACACAAGTGATTAAAGGATATTAAGAAAAATCTGGGTTGATCCTATGCATTACCTAATATATCAGGAGATCTTAAGCAAGTTGAAAACTCACTTGGCAATATGAGGTACTTAAAAATCTTGGAAGCTGACTTTGATGACAAATCATCTTAGTTTCCCTTGGAAACTCATCATGAACCTGACATAGTGAGGGCTGCCTGATCCAGAACTGTCCAAAGAAGCTCTTTCTTTGTGGCTCTTTAGTAGTGTAGAATACTGGCGTTATTGGCTAAGCACGGAAACTTATGAGCACTGCCAGCACAAAGCCCCTTCATATTGAGGTTAGCAACTAAGCATTTAAATCGTCTTGCTATGTTGCTTGATTCTTTCAAGCAGGGCATCCAAATGTGGTGTGTTTACTGGAACAGCTTGAGCTTCTTTTCATGCTTACTTTCCTTTATCTGGGGTAGCCAGGTTCCCCCTCCCAAAACGGTGGGCTGGGAATTCAGATGCATCCACAGTCATGAATTTTGAAACATCATTTGCATGTTTAACCTTCCTCTGCTTCTCTTATTCTCAGACAGATGTAGACAAAACCATTTTGGCAGAAATTTTCATGCTGATAAACAAGACTTCTGCAATTTTGATGAAACAAATAATTGCCAGAACTATTTAAGTCTTACTACAATTAAGTTTCATAAAATGCATTTAAAAATCATGTTATAAAGACATTTAATCAATCTTAGATTTTGAGTTGCCCATAATTCAAGAACCGTACTATGTTTGCTCTCCCATAGTCAGACAGAACTAAGTCTGTGTATTACTATTCTGTGGATGGTAATGAAATCAGAAGGTATGCCCTTAATGTGGTCTTTCACATATCACATCACCTCCCATGATATAGGATAAAACTATTGGTGTTTACTCAGTAGGGTCATAACTAGGTACAAATGAGATTAACCTGTTTGTCACATTATGAACAGTGTGCAAAAGAAAAAATTATGAGGATACAAAATACCATTTGATTAGTGTTTATACTGGGCCATTTTCATCATTTTCAATAAACGTGACTGAAAGGAATCATTTTCTTTTTTTTTTTTTGGTCTTTTGTTTTTTATTTTATGTTTTTTTACACTTACAAAGATTTAAATTAAAAAGTTCATATTTTGGTTTTGGTCATACAGTGTTCAAGCACCCATCCCTCCACCAGTGCCATCTCCCACCACCAACATCCCCGGTTCCCTTCCCCCTCCCCCAGCCCTCCTCCATGGCAGGTTCTTTAATTATTTTCCTTTCTCATTCTTTCTTTTTTCCTTCCCTTCCAGACTATGGATTACAGAACATACATTAAAGGGTTGTCATGTGTATCTTTTTGCCTGTATTTAATGCTCAGTTCTAGGTTGGTATTAGTACCCTCGACAATTGTTAGCACACTGTTCCATTTTCTGTCTTACCTAGCCTCTGACTCCCACACGTTTGTGATAATTTTCACCTTTGACAAGACCTCCTGATATATGTTTCACTTGACCTTGGATATTGGTATCATAATATGTACATATATATTTATGTCATGCAAATAAATGCAGTCATTCTTTATCTGTCTCTCTCCTTCTGGCTAATTTCGCTCAACATAATCTTCTCCATGTCCAGCCATTTATAGGCAAATTTTATAACTTCATTTTTCCTAACAGCTGCATAGTATTCCATTGTGTAGATGTACCAAAGCTTCTTTATCCAGTCATTGATTCTCGGGCACTCTGGTTGCTTCTAGATTCTGGCTATTGTGAATAATGCTGCTATGAACATAAAAGTAAGGATGGTGTTTCCGCTGCGTATTTTTTGTTTCCCAGAGTAGATTCCCAGGAGTGGTATGGCTGGGTCAAATGGGAGTTCAATTTCTAGTCTTTGGAGGAATGTCCATATTGTTTTCCAGAAAGGCTGTACCAGCCTGCATTCCCACCAACAATGGATGAGTGTCCCCTTTTCCCCACATCCACGCCAGCACTTGTTGTTCTTGCTCTTTTGAATATGTGCCAGTCTCTATGGTGTGAGATGGTACCTCATTGTTGTTTTGATTTGCATCTCCCTGATGATTAAAGATGAAGACCACTTTTTCATATACCTTTTTGGCCATTCGAATTTCTTCTTTTTTGGAAGCTTCTGTTCATTTCTTCTCCCCATTTTTTGATGGGGTTGTTTGTTTTCTTCTTGTAAAGTTCTACCAGTGCCTGATATATCCTGGATATTAACCCCTTATCAGATGGGTATTGGGTGAATATTCTTTCCCATTCTGTGTACTGCTTTTGTATCTTAGTCACCGTTTCTTTTGAGGTGCAGAAGCTTTTAAGTCTCATGTAGTCCCATATGTTTATCTTTTCTTCTAGTTGCTTTGTTAGTGGTGTTTCACCTTTGAAGATGCCTTTAGCTTCAATGTCGTGGAGGGTTTTTCCTATATTTTCTTCAGTGTACTTTATGGATTCAAGTCTGATATTGAGATCTTAATCCATTTTGATTTGATTTTTTGTGCATGGTGTTAGACACAGGTCCAAATTCATTTTTTCATATGTTGCTGCCCAGTTTTCCGAACACCACGTGTTGAAGAGGCTTTCCTTACTCCATTTTGGACTCTTTGCACCTTTATCATAGATTAAATGATCATTTGTTTGAGGTTGGGTGTCAGGAAACTCAATTCTATTCCATAGGTCCACAGGTCTGTTTTTATTCCAATACCATGCTGTTTTAATTACTACTGCCTTGTAGTACAGTTTGAAGTTGGGAAAGGTGATGCCTCCCATCTTCTTTTTCCTGAGGATTGCTTTAGCTATCCTTGGGGGTTTATTGTTCCATACAAATTTCAGGAGTATTTGGTCAATTTCTTTGAAGAATGTCATGAGTATCCTTATAGGTACTGCATTGAATCTGTACAGAGCTCTAGGGAGTATTACCATTTTGACAATGTTGATTCTCCCCATCCATGAGCAGGGAATATGTTTCATTTCCTTGTGTCCTCTTTATCTCTTGGAGCAGTGTCTTGTAGTTTTCTTTGTACTGACCCTTTACACACTTGATTAAGTTGATTCCTAGTTATTTGATTTTCTGGGGCACAATTGTGAATGGAATTTTTTTCCTGAATATACCTTTCTTCTCTTTCGTTATTTGTATATAGGAAAGCCACCAACTTTTGGGTGTTGATTTTGTATCCTGCCACTCTACTATATGCGTCTATTGTTCTAGGAGTTTTTTGTAGAGAGTTTAGGGTTCTCTAAGTATAATATCATGTCATCTGCAAATAATGATAGCTTGAACTTCCTTTGCCTATCTGGATGCCCTTGATGTCTTTTTTCTTCTCTGATTGCTATGGCAAATACTTCCAGTACTATATTGAATAAAAGAGGTGAGTGTTAGCAACCTTGTCTTGTCCCTGATCTAAGGGGGAAGGCTTTCAATTTTTTCCCATTTAGAATGATGCTCGCTGTGGGCTTTGGGTAGATGGCTGTAACTATCTTGAGGAAAGTCCCTTCAATTCCCATTTTCTGGAGGGTTTTAATCATGAACGGGTGATGGATCTTGTCAAATGCTTTCTCTGCGTCTATTGATAGGATCATATGGTTTTTATTTTTTTTCTTTTATTGATATGATGTATTATGTTGATTGACTTGCAAATGTTGTACCATCCTTGCAAGGAATCATTTTCTAAGCAATGGTTTCCGAAGTTAATTCTCTCAGAGGCTATTAGATCTTTGGAAAGATATTGTAACTAATTCAGTTTTTTGTTTTTGTATATTTATCTTTAGGATGGGGTATGAAATATAGCTGATATATGTGTGTATATATATATATACACATATATATCATTATATATCACATAAACTCATGCAGTCTCTCTCTATATATACACACACACATATACATATATATATATATATATATATATATATATATATATATCACTGTATCACTGTCTTCCCGTTCATCATTGATTTGCTCGAGCGGGTACCAGTAACATCTCCATATGTCCTGTCTCATGCAAGTAGAGCCCAAGGGCACCTGCTTGCTCCAGGAACATAAAGAGCCTCAAACCATTCCATCAGGTCATGGGAATGAGGTCTATAACTGTTACTGGTATCTGGCACATCAAATACGACACGGGTAGCTTGCCAGGCTCTGCCGTGTGGGTAGCATACTCTTGTAGTCATCTCAAAATCCAGCATTTATTGATGAGCCAGGCTGTGATAGGCTGGTCTGCTGGGTGGAGTTCTGTATATATTTTAGCTTTTTGGGTCACACCCAGTGCTGCTCAGGTGTTACTCCTGGCTCTACACTCAAGAATTACTCCTGGGGCCAGAGCTATTGTCCAACAGGTAGGGCGTTTGCCTTGCACACAACCTGCCTGGGTTCGATCCCCAGCATCTCAGATGGTCCCCCGAGCACTGCCAGGAGTCTGAATGAGTTTCTGCCATTCAGGCAGTGATCACTAGATCACTGATCACTAGATCACTAGATATCCCGTTGTTCATCAAATTCCTTGAGCAGGTGCCAGTAACATTGCCATTTGACCCTTTCACATGCCAGTGTAGCCCAATGGCATCTGGTTGTTTCAGGAATATGAAGAGCCTCAAACCGTTCGTTCATGGTCTTGATGAAGAAGTCTGACCATCTTGTAGGTAGGCAGCCACGTGATCTTTTGACATCCCGTGGGATCCAGTCGGTAACTGCTCTAGTCCAGCAGTCGTCTCCAAATCACATTACATGTCCATTCCATCTGATTTTCGATGCCTTGGCAAATGAGACAGCGTTCCTGACTCTGGAACAGCGACAGAGGTCGGAGCTCCGATTCCTTCTCTCACTTGAGTGATGCGTGATATTCTAAGCATAGATCTTTCGATTCCCCTTTGGGAGACCAGAATAGCATTCTCATCCTGCTTTCATAGGGCCCAGGTCTCTGAGGCATATGTTAATGCAGGGAGAACGGTGGAATCAAAGAGATGTGCCCGGAAGCAGAGGTTTTTTGTCTTTTTCACCGTTTGTTCGATGCTTTTGAAGGCATTCCATTATGCTCTCTTATACCTGCGGTGGAATCAAAGAGATGTGCCCGGAGCCGGAGGTTCTTTTTCCGTTTATCTATTTCTTCAACGCCTTTGAAGGCATTCCATGCCACTCTCTTCCTCCTGAGCAGCTCAGGTTTTAGGTGGTTCATCATGTTGATTTCTCTACCTAGGTACACATAACTGCTGCATTCAGAGATGTTTGTTCCATTGAGAATGAATGGGGCCTCTGGAACTAGTTCATTTTTCATGAACATAGTTTTGCTGAGATTCAGCTGTAGACCTATCTTTCCACATTCCCGGTCAAAGTCAGCCAGCATTTGTGCCACTTGGCTAATGTTTGGTGTTATTAGAATGGTGTCATCAGTGAAGCTGAGACATCGTGATATTTTATATTTTATTATGGTTTTTTTTATTTTTTTGCCAACTATTAAGGAACTCTTTAGCACTAACACATGTAGAAAAAGTATCTTGTCCTCAGCTAATGTTCTTATAAAGACTTAAGATTTAATTGTGGATTCTGTCTTTTTTCCAAGTAGAAGGACTTCATAAGGACGTTGTTCCTCCAAAGGAAACCATCTCAGAGACCAACCTTTGGTAACTCTCAAATGGTGAAATCACATGAGATTTGTGCAAATATTGACAAAGTTTTATTCCCAACTTGATGTTTCTTTAGCTCACTTAGACTTGGCTGTTTCTGATCTGCCCACAGAATTAACTGTTCCTACTCTAGTTCCATGAATAACACAACTTTTACAGCAATGGCTGCAATGAACCAGACACAATACCATCTCTCCTGGGAACATTTCCGTTCATCATAAGCATGCATCGACCCCTTCCTCCAGAAATCACTCTGTGGTTATTATTTTAAATTCAAGTAGCTTCTTAGTCCTTTAATCCTTTAATATCTATTAGTCTAGACCATGTGGTGCAGTACTATTAATACACACACAGCATGGCACACATATTAAGTTATATTTCATTCTCTGAGAATGACCCCTTCTGCTGCTTTCTGATGTTTTCTGAGTATGTAAGCACTTTGTCTACCCATGAACAAATGCAGAGCTAGCAATTCAGTTGGGGCGCATAGTAGGAATTAATGTGAATTTATTGTCTGATTCAAATGTAGTCATGGTTTCTATGGTGAATAACTGGCAATTTCGTATTATAGTCTATTGTTGAAGATTAGAGTTTTCCAGAAGATAGATCGTTTTCTTTATTTTATTAAAATCTTTTTAAGAGTTCCTGATTGACAATTTCTTAATGCAGGTATTTCAGGAGAGCAAAGGAAACTATATGGGCATTCATGCATTAAAAGTGCTTGTTTTGAAAGTTACTAGAAATAAGTGAGAACATACAATAGTTTTTCATTCTCTATTTATCACAAAAACTTCTTGTCTCACACTGTCTAGAAAGACAAGTTATGAAAATTTTCTAACTATTCCTTCTTCTTTATGGTACTCTGATGCCAACTTTTAAAAGTTTCCAACACAAAAATCTCCCACTGAGATTCTTGAAGTGTTCTTCCTGGATTGATCCCTGGTTGTGTTGGTTGCCTTCTCAAAATAGTCCTGACACATTTCCTTCAAGTTTTGGGTACTTCAGAATAATCAGAAGCAGTATTTAAAATACGGGATTCTGCCACCTGACTACCAGAAATTTCTCACATGTAGACGTGATTCTGATGTTTGATTAAGAAACACCACCCTGGCCTCCCAGTGTGAAAATGGAAAAATTCTGATATCGGAGTTTATGACATGGCAGAAATGTTATTTTATTTTTTGGACCACACCTGGCTATGCTCAGGACTTACTCCTAGCTTTGTGCTATGAATCACTCTTGGTGGGCTCATAGGACCATCTGTGGTGCCAGGTATTGGATACAGGTTCAGTTTTGTGTAAGGCAAGCATCCTACCTACTGTACCATTTCTCCAGTCTGGTTCAAATTTTAATTTATCATGACAGTCAATATTTATTTTTCTTCAAGTATAGGATTTAAAGAAAAACAATATAAAATAGTGTTACCAGAGATTGAGTGCAAACTCTAACTAAAAAGGAATAAATAAATGAAACCATTTCTTGCTATTCCCAAATATTAGAGTAGATTTGCAGTTATTGTTGTATTATTCAGCTGTGGTTTCTAATCAAGTAAAGGATTTTATTTTTCTCAAAAAAGAAAGTCCACAATTACTTTGTTTCCCCAAATAGACCATGACATTTGGATACAGAGGTAGATATAAAGGCACATTGCCAATAGTCCCCTAAATTTTTTTTCCATTTGTGAATGCAAGAGAAGGTACTTTTGCAGTATAAAGCTAGGTACTGAGCTGCCAGATTCAAGGAAGATTATTTTCACAGTGAAGATTTAAAAAAAGCCACCTCATTTCTGCTTAGGTATCTGTGTGTCTCAGTGAGACAAGTTCTAGGTTATTCATCTCCAATAGGAAACTATACCTTCATTTATCTGGAAATCATGACTTCTACACCCAAGAGACAACTCATTGGGGCAGAATATGTCCCAGGATAGGAGAGGTCATAACAACTTTATCTCAACTTGAAACTGAACTGGAATTGCCTTTACTCTGCTTACTAAACTTAATAAGTAAATACAGACCAGATGTACCCTTTTGTTAAAGATTACAGGAACAAAAGTGTACAGCTGGGAGGACTTTCACAAAGATGAACACACTGTGCTCTAACCATCTAGACATAAAAGTCCACAGTTACCTTGGAGCCCCACTTCTGCTCTTCTAGTCAGTGATCTTCCAGGGAAGGACAGTCTTCACCTTCCGGTGGTTTTAATATCCACATTTATATATTGGCAAGAATTCTGACTTTTGATCTTCTTTGAATCATAAAATTGTCCTTTACTGTGCATTCCATTTTTTCCCACAGCAGGATAATTCTAAATGAACATAGTTGTCTTTCTTGTGGATTGCTTTCTTTCTTTCAAAGACATTTGAAAGATTCTCTACCTATGTGTTTTGTTCAGTTGACTTTATTACAAGGACACATCATTAAAGTTACATCTAGTGATGGTTAGATGAAGGGGAAAAACTTAAAAAATATCTATAAATAAATCATAGGGGGTTAGTCAGAAGGAAAAGGACAGATATAGAATGACTGCATTCATTAATAGGATATAAATAGATACCAGTGTTTTAATAAATATGGGAAATGGTAATGGCAGATTAAAACTCACCACTGAATATACACAAAGAGACTTAAGTGATAAACTCTAAATATCTGCAGGGCTAGCCACAATGTGTAAAATAAGAGGGAGAGAGATGCAGAGACAGAGAGAGAGATAGAGAGAGAAAGAGAGGAAACTGGGTACCTGCTATTAAGGCGGCCTGGGGGACGGGAGGGGAGGGGTATATTGGTGGTGGAAATGGGGCACTGGTAGAGGGATGGGTGCTGGAATACTGTATTACCAAGAACCAATTATGAACACCTTTGTAATTGTATGTTTCACGGTGGTATAATAAAAAAATTTAAAAAAAAATCATAGGGGAAAGGATTTTTTCTGATATAAATCAGTATCTCTTACAAGGAATGACCCAAGATAATTGGTTGATGATTTCTTATATTTACAGAATCAATGTCAATGTTGGAATTAGATACAAAAAAGAACATAAGTGTGTCTATGATTTCACTATTTTCTGCATTTTTTTTCATGTGAAACGCTCAGAGAGAGGGTCTATGTGGGGAGATGTTCAATCTTTTCTTTGATGGAATAAAAAAATGGCAGATTGCTTTCCAAATCTGTAGAGTTGAGAGTGTGAGTTCCCCAGAAGGTCTCTGGAATACGCATCACATACAACCACAACTAAGTGGAACTACTTCTAGCAGAGATAAATATGTACCAGTCTAGAAGCACAAAGGGTCATTTGCCAAGGAATATTATACTATAATTGAAAGCAAGCAAGCATGGCTCCCTATAACTCAAAGGCAACTAAATACAAAACTACCATGAAGTAGAGGAGACTCTTGTGAAGGCTTGGAGAAATATTTAACTGGCATTAGTATAGTCTTTGGTACAGAGGCATGCCATCTCAAAAACCCCCTTCTCTACTCTATAAATGCATTTCCAGGCAGATCTTGGCTCTTGACATCAGCATCTAGAGGACCTAGGTGAGGTGCTGGGAGAAATTACCTGAGGGCATTTGACCCTCCCGGCTTCCCATAAAAGTGGGAGGTCTGAGTTGCAGGGTTATAAAACTAGCCTGTTTCCTCTCTTGCCAGCTCTCTCTCTTTTGGGGCTCTCTTTTTGGGGTTCACACTCTTCTTGGGAGTATTGTCTTTGTCTCCTCTCGAAAGTCTTACTACATGATTCTAAGGGTTTTTAGAGACTTTCTAGTTCTCTACTAGAATAAATATATGAAAATATTTTCAAGTTATGAAAACTACAGTGGAGAATGCATGCTACTAGTGTTTAGTGGACAGGGGCCAGGGACACTGCTAGATGTTTCTATATGTATGTACAAAAAGTTCTTTATCCACTCTAACTAACTAAAAGAATTATCTGTACTTAAATATAAAATAGTCAAAGTGATTGTTTTATATTTAAGTACATAAATATTAAGTACCATAGTACTAGAAAGATAGGTGAGTAAAATTTCCCAGAATTACGGCTTTGCCAATTCATTTTTCATATTTTTTGGAACAAGAGGTCCTGCTATCAAAGAGGGTAGCAAGTTTACAAGCAGAAGAAAAGATTTATGTGTTAGCATTATGGAAACAGGGGCTAATTCATAATTCCTTTTCTGATTCCATTGTCCAGAAAGGGAAATTATTTCCTAATGAAAAAGAAAACTGAAAACAAATCAAGAAGGTATTATGTCCTAAGAAATATGACAAGTCAGTAAACAAGATTTAGTGCATTTAAAATTCAAGTTTCTGAGAAATAAATGAGCCATGCCTCTAAACTGCAAATGTAAGTTAGAAATGTGATTTCTGAGTCTCAACATTATGGTCCACAATCTCTGAGGGCTCATAAAGAAGTCGCCAAAAATGGAGTCAGCCAAATAATTTTCTCATTCTCACAAACTGTAACTCTGGTTGATATAAACTGGCAGTGATGACATTTAGCACTTTGTAACATTCTGAAATCTATCTTTAAACTCTTTTATTTATTTATAAAAGGCAACAATAAATGACCTCTCTTATGTAGTCATGAAGAGAAAGATAGTTATTTTTAAAAAAGGCAAGATATCTGAATAGGTCTTTATCCAAGAACATATAGAGATGATTAGCAGGTGTATGGGAATAAACAACAAGTCAAACACCATTTCTTATTAGGGGAAAGCAAATAAAAATTACAATGAGATATCACCTCTCACTAGTGATACTTGTGTTTCTCAAATGATTGAAAAAATGTTGATTAGTTGTGTGGGGGATAAAAAGGATTTACAATATAAATGTTGGGAATGTAAACTGATGCAACTCCAGTAGAAGAAAGTATAGACATTTTTAAATAAAAATTAAATGCCAGATTATTCAGCAATATTGTTTCTAGGACATGAAAACTATGATGTAAAAGAAATTTACTAATTATTCTACAAATTACTAATTTGAAAGTACCTCTCTATAACAGCATTTTTCACAATGACCAACACATTTATTAACTTAAACACCCATCAACAGATGACTGGATAAAGAAACTGGAATGAAAATGGAGAGATAGAACAAGGGTTAAGGTGCTTGCCTGGCAAACAGCCAAGCTGGGATAGGTCTCCAGCACCACATATGTTTTCAAAGTATAACAAGGAATTTTCCCTCACTTGAGCTGTGCAGGAGAAAGAGAGCGGCATGGAATGCCTTCAAAGGCATTGAAGAAATAGCTAAAAGGACAAAGAACCTCCGGCTCCTCACACATCTTTTTGACTCCACCATTCTCCCTGCATTAACATACGCCTCAGAAACCTGGGCCCTACAAAAGCAGGAAGAGAATGCTATTCGGGTCTCCCAGACAGGAATCGAAAGAGCTATGCTTGGAATATCATGCCTCACTCGAAAGTGAGAGAAGGAATCGGAGTTCTGACCTCCATCGCTATTCCAGAATCAGGGATGCTGTCTCGCTTTGCCAAGGCATCGAAAATCAGATGGGCTGGACATGTAATGAGATTTGGAGACAACCGCTGGACTAGAGCTGTTACCGACTGGATCCCACGGGATGTCAAAATATCACGTGGCCATCCACCTACAAGATGGTCAGACTTCCTTGTAAAGACCCTGAAGGAACGGTTTGAGGCTCTTCATATTCCTGAATCAACCAGATGCCATTGGGCTACATTGGCACGTGATAGGGTCCAATGAAAATGTTACTGGTGCCCGCTCGAGTAAATTGATGAATAACAGGGATCAAGTGACAGAGTCAGAATAAGCCATGGGCACAGCTAGCTCTACCACTTTCCACTCCCACCCTCAGCTCCAAGGAATTAGAATATTTAATGGAATATTACTGTGCCATTAAAAATTAAATGTTCCCTTGGGAACAAAATTGAAAAAATTCATTCTATATGAAATATAAGGATATAAAAGACAATTTGTATTTTCACTTATGTGTTGAAAGTGAATTGCTAAGGCAAAAGAACTGTCAAAAGCAACAAAATCAACTTCTAGATTTAGTGAAAAGAATAGTGTTTTACAGAACAAAAGGAGATGAGATGGACAGGATGAGAATAGGGATCTTTATGAAAGGATGGCATCAGAATTTGTAGTGGTGTGATGAGTATTAGATATACATAAAGATGTGTAACTCAATCACTTGACATCCTGTTATTCTTAGATTTGCTCTAGTGGGTGCCAGTGACGTTTCCATGTGTCCCTGTCATGTACCAGTGTAGCACAAAGGCATCTGGTTGCTCCAGGAACACGAAGAGCCTCAAACTGTTCATTCAGGGTCTTGAAGAAGTCTGACCATCTTGCTAATGTCATTAAGCCATCAGATAAATTCTAATTGAATTCATGTACAGGAAAGATTTTAAAACAAATTTCTTCGGGTGATTCAGACATGAGTCAAATTTGAGGACCACGAGGCCAGTTAGCACCCTTTTTATTTTCATGTTTCTGAGGAAAGATGTTAACCATGAAGGTCTAATTCCACTAACATCAAGATCCAGTCAATGTAAAGACTTAGTGACAGGGCAAGAAAGAGTTTTGTTTTGAGTTCAGAGTGTTGGAATATTATATGCAAGAAACTTTATCATTAGCAATACTTTAATTCAAGGTTCTTCAAATAAAAACAAATATAAAAATTTCAATGGCAATAGACTGTCCAGTTATAGGATGGTGAGCTCATATCGTCCAAGCATGCATCCTGTCCTCATCACTTTAAGAAGAGGTTTTTCTAGAAAAAGACAACAGGGGTACCTATTTTTAGTAATAATGAGGTGTAGACCTATTCTGCGGATCACCAGAGTGATTAAAAAAATTCCTAGTGTGCTGATTTTTTTTTAAGGCGCACACATTTTCTGTACTATAGGTCAAAGGTTGAATAAGGGTTCAACTTGTCCTTAAATGAGGCCTTAAGGGTAAATACAAGACAAGTACCTTCCCTGCCTCTGAGAGCTTGGCGAGTTTGTTTTCTTTCTTTTTTTTTTAAAGTATTTTATTATACCACCGTGAGATATACAAATAAAAAGATATACAATTAAAAAGTTCGTGTTTGGGTTTTGGTCATACAGTGTTTCAGCACCCGTCCCTCCACCAGTGCCCATCTCCCACCACCAACATCCCCGGTTCCCTCCCCCTTCCCCAGCCCTGCTCCATGGCAGGTTCTTTAGAGTTTGTTTTCTTAATTTTGAATTAGTTTTTAACTTTTCAGTCAACTTCCAAAGGATCATGAGAAAAAGGTGTGAACAACACTTTGCTCATTATTCTTTTATGGGGTCTATCAAAGTCAAGAACCTTCCTGAATTATTTACACAGGTTATCTCACTCAGTCCTCATAACTAACAAATGATTTTAGATTCATGTTCTACCTGTAGAAACTGAGGTTCAGAAAAATTAAATAACAGCTTAGTAGCAGAAATGGAATTCAAGTCCGAATTGCCTGGTGGCAAAGTTGGTGCTCGCATTTAATTGCTCTTTGACTGTTCATGCACTATGCTATTCTCAAAAGAAAAACTTGATAGAAACTAGATATTTAAAGAAATGCATCTGGAAAAAGGTAGGAGAATATAAAAGTGAGATACATTACTTGTTTTTCTCTCACCAGCCCTCTTTTTGACTGATGTCAATCCTACAGATTCTTCATTCTCTTTTCTGACACATCAGTGAAGCATGTTTCTTTTTTCTTAAAATAGAATTATTTTATTTCTTAGACTGTCAAAACCTTCCTGTATCTTTGATTTTACTCTTTTCAATTCAACACTAACAATAGTTTTGTAGTCTTGAGACTACAGTATATGTTTTTGCAGAAGTTAACTGAATGGATTGGAAGGAAAGATTTTTTTTCTTCATAAAACCTATTTTATGAAGAAAGTTAAATAGGTATGGCCATCATTCCTTTTTCTTTATAAGCATATGTAAGCAATATATAATGAGTTGCTCTGAAATCAGTGCACTTAGGAACAGATAAGAAGAAACTCCTAACCAGCTGCCACCATAATGTAAATATTCCTTCTAAAAACTTGCTCTTGAAATTAAGCCCTGTGTGCCTGCCTGCATCTTTGTATGAGATTTATAAAAACTGATCTGTTATCAGATGGCTGATTTGAGGATCATATTTTCTAGATATAATAATACCATTCCCTCTTTTCTGTGTTGGCTATGATAGTGCTTATCATATATTTATCTAATTTCTAATGAGTAAATTGATGAATTAATTTATTAAAACAAACACTTCAGTTGGAATTCAAATCCCCGAGGCATAACTGCTGGAGGAATGCATATTGTGAAAGTATTTATAACCAATATGCATTTGAGTAATCGATATTCTCATGGAGACTGCCTTCTTATTAACTCAGCCTCTCTCCTCCCAGTTCCAGTTAACCACATTTCATTTAAGCTGATGACCTTTGAAATATAAATTACACAAATAAAATGGCTCCTTCATTCCAAGCATAAGTTGAATTCTTATTTAAAAAAATGCCTTTTAAAATACAGTAAATTTAAGCAAAATCTCTAGGCAGGCTTTTCACTCATGTCTGACCTTTTGTAAATATGATGAATCAGGTTCCAGTGTAAACACTGCACTCCTGCTAAAAAGTTCTGCCATGTGGAATGGTAGGTCTCTAGGCAGAGACTGGTTTTACTGAACCATTTGAAAAGGAAGCTGAAAGGTGTGTGCCAACTGTCAATCTCTCAGCCTTGCCAACGCTTTTTAATAAACCATTATTACACCATAGAATTCTACTCAGACTTGACTCTGCTCACATTTAACTGATCATACTCCCTCTTCACAGCTGCTTCTCACATAATATCCTCAAGCACTTTCTGTAAACAGAGTGAGACTTGAGTTTTATCCAAGCATTGGATTTCCATTAAGTTAAACAAGGAGCAAAAGGCAGGGGGCAGTGGCATATTTGATGGAGATTGGGCCTGTGGTCTAATTCCATGTTTTCTGAGAAGTCTTTCTATTTACTTAACCAATCTCTCTTGATCTGTGCCTCAGGGAACAGTGTGTTATTCATATGTGGGCAGACAGTTCCAGTGCCGCTGGGAAATTAAGGGGAAACCCTTTCCCCTTATTTCTGAAATGGTTTCCTGTCTTTGCAAGCATGATGAAGACAAGGAAACTTTGTCAGTTGCTTTGTTCTTGTGATTCTAGGACAGAAGCTGGTAGATTTTCTTTCTCTAGGGCATTCTAGTAATATTTGCAGTTTATAAACTAAGACAAACAATGACATATAGGCATTTATAGGTCACAGGAGGAAAGATGCATCTGTATATTTTATTGAGATGTTTTATTTTTATTTTTTATTTTTATTTTTATTTTTTTTTTGCTTTTTGGGTCACACCCGGCAATGTTCAGGGGTTTCTCCTGGCTCTGCACTCAGGAATTACTCCTGGCGGTGCTCGGGGGACCATATGGGATGCCGAGGATCGAACCCTGGCCGGCACAGGCCGGCTGCGTGCAAGGCAACGCCCTACCCGCTGGGCTATCGCTCCGGCCGGTATTTTAAAAATTTTTAAGCACTGTGATTTACAGAGTTGTTCACAATAAAGTTGTTTATCGAGATATTTTAAATAAATAACCTAGCTTTCTTAGTGAAGAAAATAATTGGGCATTGGGCATTTTTTTTTTTTTTTTAGAAATTGCCTTTTTTGTTAAGGAGAGTGAAAAATGATTTATCTGGAATTCAGTTAGTACTCTCTTCCTACTTCATCTGCCTATTCACCTTTTGAAAGTGTTGTTAGCTCAGGTATGTGGTTTTTTGTGACTGAAATCTCCAGTCTTTCCCAGTCAGAGATGAACTCCCTCTCCCCAAACCACTGTTCTTCCAGAAGTTCAGTGGTCACACCCAGGCCCCAAAGGCACCATCCAGTTAAAAATTTAGTCCCAACTTTATCATCTACTTACAATCTTTGGAATTCCTGGAGCAATATCTAGAACTCTAGTACTGATATGCCAAGTAGCACCCCCATTTAATAGATGTAAGTCTAAGGCAACAGGTCACTGTTACAGTCACTGTCTTCCCGTTCATCATCGATTTGCTCGAGCGGGCCCTAGTAACATCTCCATATGTCCTGTCTCATGCTAGTAGAGCCCAAGGCATCTGCTTGCTCCAGGAACATAAAGAGCCTCAATCCATTCCCGAATGAGGTCTATAATTGTTACTGGTATTTGGCATATATATCAAATACAACAAGGCAACGGGTAACAAAATATATCGTCACGATGCCTGTCCTGTAATAATATTATCAGTAATTTCTTATACAAAGGGCTTAATGGCTCAATGACTCCATGGTGAGATCGAACAATGTTCATTAATTTTCTTCTAAGAAAACATTTCTTGACTACTTTTAGCAAATTATCTACAGCGAGCAATATAAAATAAATTATTGAGTGTCTGCTTAGGAGCAGGCTTAAGCGGTGTCTGGGAAAATTGGAAATAATTGTGGTCAGAAGTTGAAATGATGTTGGGTTTTGGGGGTTGAATATTGAATATTTGTAATAAAATAATATCAAAAAATTGTTTAAAAATTAAGTAGATGCCCACTATGGTTAATAAATTCAACAAGTGAAATCAGTAACACAGATGGTCCAATTCACACATAACAGCTCAGCATAAAGATCATGACTTTACCTAACCATACATATTCCAGAGATGTATGTTGTAATAAGCAATATAATTAGTGTCTACTAAGGAAGCAGGCATAGGGGAGTGGGTGGGAAACAATGGTCTTTGGTGGCAGTAGGGCACAATAGAGGTGGGACTGATGTTGAAATATTGAATACTTGAAACAACTATACTGTGAGCAACTTTGTAAACACGGTATTTAAATGAAGTTTTAAAATTTTCAAAAGGAAAAAAGCACCAAAAAAAATGTTGTTAGCTTATGATCCCTACAAAAAATCAGACTGGGCCTAACTTAACCAAGGCGATGTGGTATACGATTATTATATAGTGGTGGAAATATTTTTGAAGAGGTTATACAGAATATGAGTTACTAGAAGGCATTGAAAAACTAGAAAATGAACAATGTCTCAGTTATATAGGATAATGTGGCAAATCACAGATTTTCATAGAGAAATTGGAAGTCAGGGAAAGCATGGGAATTGGCTCTAGGTGAACATTTCTCAGGAAAATGAAGATTAGAAATAAAATACATTTTCCTAAAGCCAATTAATTAAAAAATTTTTGGTTCTGATATGAATAAAGTTTTCTACCCCTGTTACATTCTTTTGGCTTTGGTCATTTCTATGATCATTTTATTTTTTATCATGGCCAATTTATATTTTAGTTGATTTATATAACTTCTGATCTATAATTGTTACAGGTTTTTACATATCAAATATGACACAGGTAGCTTGCCAGGCTCTGCCATGTGGGTGGTATACTCTTGGTACTAGGCTCTCAGTTCAGTTCTCATCGTGTGGGGGATTCTCTGACTTCGTTTTTTTTTATCTTTGCTTCTTTTTATTTTATTCATTTATGCATGAATTATTAACATTCAGTCTACAGTGTCTGCTCAGGAATATTACACTTGACTGTACATTACATTTTGTTTGGTTAAACAAGACACAATCAAGGAGAGCTGAGAGGGGGCACAATAGAGAAGGCTCATGCCTTGCACACGGCTTACCCAAGTTCAATTCCCAGCTCCCAGCATGGTCTCCAAGCTTACCAGGAGTGAGCGCTGAGAGCAGAGCCAGGAGTAAGACTCAGTACTGCCAGGTGTAGCCCCAAAACAAAGCAAAAAAAAAGCCCAATCAACTAATACATTTTACTGGGTTCTTATTAAGTATCTTGGTTGGTACTTAATAAAAAAACCCCAGCATTTTATTAACCTTAGGTGCCATTTATTTGGAATGAATGTCATTCACTAAGGTGACAACAATGTATATTTACAATCATTAGTCTGTTTTGTTAGCCACAGTGTAGAATAAGTATAAATGAATTGTTACCCAGACATTTTAGTATTCTTTGTAATACAATCAAATGACTCCAAGGTTTAAAATAAATATTGAAATATTTTATTATAATGCAAAGCCCTAACACTAGTAAAAAAAATCTTATGTGGGTGCTGGAGAGATAGTCTAGCAGGTAGGATGCTTGTCTTGCATGCACATGGTCTACCCAGGTTTATTTTATTTTATTTTTTTGCTTTTTGGGTCACACCCGGCAATGCTCAGGGGTTTCTCCTGGCTCTGCACTCAGGAATTACTCCTGGCGGTACTCAGGGGATCATATGGGATGCTGGGGGCGGTTTGATCCCCAGCATCCCATATGATCCCCTGATTCTCTGACTTCTTGCGAGACTCTTTTTGGGGTGGAGGGCGAGGGCTAGAACTCTCCCTTCACTCCCGGATGCCTCATGATCAGCTTAGCACAGGGAGAGCTGGTAGCATCTTTGCCCCATGTATCTGTTCTTTGGTTCAAGCATTCCTGGGCTTGAAATAGGCTTTGCTCTAGGGTAGGTTAAGATTATTTTGGGGTAGGGATCACGCTCAGAAGTTACTTCTGGCTGTGCACTCAGGAATTACTCCTTGTTGTGCTCGGGGAACCCTAAGGGATGCCAATTATAGACCTCGTTCCCTTAACTTGAACAATAGTTTGAGGCTCTTCATGTTCCTGGTGCGAGCAGATACCCTTGGGTTACACTAGCACGTGACAGGATGTATGGAGATGTTATAGGTGCCTGTTAGAGCAAATGGATGAACAACAGAAGACAAGTGATACAAGTGATGTAACTTCTGCAAAACTCATTACCAAAATTTAGTCATCAAATTCTGAAGGATAACATGAACAAGTAATTCTTAGACCTACAGGTGCTTCTGACATCTGATGGGATGAAGAAATCTGTGTGTGATTTGTTTAAGTGTTACTTAGACAGCACTAAATATAAAGAAGACTTACATGTGTCACCTGCAGTGAAATCAAGTGATTTTAGATCTTAAAGTAATATAAATTATACTTACATTTATGTAAGTAAATATTTCTGTGTAGTGAAGTGTACTGTTGCTATGCCTTCAAACAAAATCAAATATTTCTTCCCAAGTAGCTTAAACACATCTTCTTTGTGTAGTTTATGTAACTTGCCAGTGGGACTAAAGCAATAATCTATCACAATCCACTTGAAGCAAGCCAGAGGCACATGGTTTCCTGTAAGGTTTGTCATTGCTTGAGTTTTAGAGAGAAGAGCCTAATACAGGGGTTAGAGTGCTGAGATGTAGTTGTGGCTGGAAAGTGACATAAAGACAAAGGCCAGCGCCTGAGTCATAGAGCATTAAATAGGGTGTTTGCATTGCACGAAGTTGACCCAGATTCAATCCCCAGCATCCCGCATCCCATATGGTTCCCAGAGAACCTCCGCAAGTATTTACTGAGCACAGAAAAGGAGTAACCCCCTGAGAATTGCTGGGTGTGATCTAGAGGGAGGGAAGGAGGGAAGGAGGAAGGGAGAGAGAGAGAGAGAGAGAGAGAGAGAGAGAGCCCAGAAACTTGGGAAGCAATGTGAAGTGCCATATGACTGTATGACTTTGCTGGGTGTTACTTATAACAAGATATGAGAGTTACTCAATGTACAGAGTATCTCTAATCTAAAATTCTTGAACTATATAATCCATGAGATTGTAACAAAAGGCAAATATATTTGCTTTTGTCTTTCCCATATAATATTTCTCACTGTTCCACATTCCACTCCTAGAAAATTAAAATTTCCACTCTACTAGTTTATATCAAGTGGACCTTTTTCATGTTTTCTTGTGATGCCAGATCTCATTATATGTAGCATGATGTGTATTTAAGAAGAAATGCAAGATGCAGAAACTCCAGGTGTGGGACATTTGGGGTCAAATAAATAGCAGTTAGTAAGCCAGAAAGAGAATGAATAATCCCAAAGCAAGTGACTAGTCACTCATAGCAACTGGCAGCACAGTCTGAGAGGTGGCAAACTTGGAATTTGTATGTTATACAAGGTTTTTAGATTGAGTTATCCTCAGAGGAGTCTTGCTTATAGAAATAGAGAAGATAATAGGCTAGTGTGAGATGAATTAACCCTAAAAGTGTTGGGTAAAATTTATGGCCATCTCAAGGAAAGCAGTAAAATAGTCTCAGGGCACAAAGTTTAAAATCTGGGCAAATGGATAATATCCATCAATGGCTTGGTCTGGTTGAAATTATTTTGAACTTGTTTCAAATTATGGTTCATTACTTGCTGGTTTGTTTTCTGCCTTTTTCTCTTGAATTTATCTTTGTTACTTATGAAATACCCATAATTTAGCAATTATGCACCTTCACATGTTCAGATACTTTAGAAAAAGTTGCTCCAACTCTAGCTCTGCAGATTGGATCTTGATGAATCTAACTAATCCAAGAAATTTCACATCTCCCACAGGGAAATGATTAAGCAGGAAACATGTAAGACAATTCTGCTCAGTGTGAAAAGCAGGCTCGGACTTCTGGGATAGTTACCTTGTTCTTTAGAAAGAGGTAAGTGTATGAATGCTATCAGTTGTGGGTATGATATCTCAGTAAGGCATCCCGTGTCTATAAGGGAAACCAGACTAAGGGCAAAACAAAGGTAGTAGAAACAGAAAATGGACATATGTAAATATTTTTTTCAGAGAGTGTCATTGCTATAATGTTATAATGAATACTTGGAAATGATCACTCTGGACAAGAACTGAGTGCTAAAATAGGGGGAGGGAGAAAGAGAGAGAGGAGAGAGAGAAAGTGAAGATGAAGAGATGAAGAAGGAGAAGGTGTGTGCTGTGGAGCAGGATGATAGGAGATGGGTGGAGATGAAGGGACAGTTGTTAGAACATTGTATTATTGAAACCCAATTATGAAATACTTTGTAACTCTATCTCATGGTGATTCAATAAAAATATTTCTAATGTGATTGAAAAAATACAAGTTGTATTTTTTCTTCAGAGTTTAGGAAGCACTGAGAGATGGTACCAACTGGGTCCAACAGAAGTAATCAAATACAAGGACAGTTTCTTAAATATCCCTAGGCTCTGTCTTTTCTTGTTGCAAAATTTTATTTTACCACCATCACTTCACTTGATCACTTGAATCCCGTTATTCATCGATTTGCTCGTGCAGGGTGCCAGTAACATTTCCATTGGATCCTATCACGTGCCAATGTAGCCCAATGGCATCTGGTTGATTCAGGAATATGAAGAGCCTCAAACCGTTCCTTCAGGGTCTTTACAAGGAAGTCTGACCATCTTGTAGGTGGGCGGCCACATGATCTTTTGACATCCCTTGGGATCCAGTCGGTAATGGCTCTAGTCCAGCGGTTGTCTCCAAATCGCATTACATGTCCAGCCCATCTGATTTTCGATGCCTTGGCAAACGAGACAGCGTCCCTGATTCTGGAATAGCGATGGAGGTCAGAACTCTGGATTCCTTCTCTCATTTGAGTGAGGCTTGATATTCTAAGCATAGCTCTTCGATTCCTCTCTGGGAGACCTGAATAGCATTCTCATCCTGCTTTCATAGGGCCCAGGTCTCTGAGGCATATGTTAATGCAGGGAGAATGGTGGAGTCCAAGAGATGTGCCCGGAGCCGGAGGTTCTTTGTCCTTTTAGCTATTTCTTCGATGCCTTTGAAGGCATTCCATGCCGCTCTCTTCCTCCTGCGCAGCTCAGGTTTTAGGTCATTCATCATGTTGATTTCTCGACCTAGGTACACATAACTGCTGCATTCAGAGATGTTTGTTCTACCACCATAGGTAGAGATAATGAGAAGTGCCTTAGAGATTTATTGTAAGGATTAAATGAGTTGTTCTATATCAAGCTTCCAGAACAAAAATATCTCTTTTTAGATGATCATGTTGAGTGAAATTAGCTAGAAGGAAAAGGACAGATATAGAGATGGCATTTATTTGTGTATGTATATATGTATGTATATATGTGTGTATATATATATACACACATATATACATACATATATGTGTATATATGTGTGTGTATATATATATATATATACACACACACATATGACCTGATGGAATGTTTTGAGTCTCTTTATGTTTCTGGAGCAAGCAGATGCCCTTGAGCTCTACTAGCATGAGACAGGACATATGGAGATGTTACTGGTGCCTGCTCAAGCAAATTATGATGAACAGGAAGACGTTGATATAGTGATGTATATATATGTATATGTATGTATGTATATATATATGTATATATATATATAATGATACCAATATCCAAGTCCAGGCAAAACATGGATTAGGAGGTTTGTCAATAGGTGGACTCAACCGCAAGTGTGTGGGAGTCAGAGGTTAGGTAAGACAGAAAAGGGAACAGTGTTGAAAATGACAATACCAGTCTAGAACTGCGCATTGAATATATAGACAAAGGGATACACATGTTAATCTCTAAATATATTATCGCAAACCACAATGTTAGGGGAGGAGGGAGGGATTTCGGTACATTGGTTGTGGGAAATGGCCACTGGTGGAGGATGGGTGCTGGAACATTGTATTACTGTAAACCAAACATGAACATCTTTGTTATTGTATATCTCACGGTGGTCTAATAAAATATTACCAAAATATCTCCCTTTTTTCCTAAAGTGTGCTTATATCAATAAAAATTACTTTTTTGCTATCATGGCAGAAGTTTAACTTATATCTGTTTGTGATAATATTTTAAAAAATGCTAACTTGGCCTAATTTTAAGCATACTCAGTAAAGAATAAAACACTTTTCAATCATGAGAGTCTATGATTTATTTTTATCATTTTAATTTAATGTAATAAAAGCACATATTCAACTGTTTGACATCTTTTCATATTCATATTATAGAATTCCTTTGTCACAAATGAAGATTAATATCCAGAGTGTGGATAGTAAATTAGTGGCATGACTACTCATATAAACTGACTCATTTCTAAAAGCATAGAACCTTTTGAATACTAATATCCAAGATTTCACAATTTATCATCTTTCATCTTCCAAAGTTTAGTTTTAAAATTTGCACCAGTCTATGATGATAAGGCATACACAAATTATATGGAGTATATTTAGTACTTGTTAGATTTTAGAAGTACAAAGAACTTGTTAGTTATTTAGTACTTGTTAGTAATTCAAAATAAGTAATACAAGATAAGTGTCTTGCCCACTGTACAATCAGTCCAGTTCCTTGGGAAAATATTCTAATTGTGACAGTAATAAATATTCTAATTGTGATAAATAATAATACACATAAGCAATCTAATGAATATTCTAATTGAATAATTATTCTAATTGAATAATAATAAATATAAATAATCTAATAAATATTCTAATTGAATATTAGAATATTGAATATTCTGCCTCACATTCATTGATTTACGGAAAGCCTTTGATTCTGTGGAGACTGAAGCAGTCATCGAAGCCCTAGCCAAACAGGGTTTGGATCCCATGGGATGTCAAAAGATCATGTGGCCGCCCAACTACAAGATGGTCAGACTTCCTTGTAAAGACCCTGAAGGAATGGTTTGAGGCTCTTCATATTCCTGAATCAACCAGATGCCATTGGGCTACATTGGCACGTGATAGAGTCCAATGGAAATGTTACTGGTGCGCGCTCGAGCAAATCGATGAATAACGGGATTCAAGTGATCAAGTGATCAAGTGAATTGAATAATTAGAAAGTATTCTAATTATGACAGTTCTACTGTTCAAGAAGGGAGACATTCACGACATCGGCCCCATCTGCCTGTTGTCTGTCATCTACAAGCTGTTTACACGAGTCATCCTGAACAGGATTAGCAGAACACTAGATGAAGGACAACCATGCGAGCAAGCAGGCTTCTGGAGAGGATTCAGCACAATCGACCATATCCACACAGTAACCAAGCTCATCAAGGTTTGTAGGGAGTACAAGATGCCGCTCTGCCTCACATTCGTTGATTTACAGAAAGCCTTTGATTCTGTGGAGACTGAAGCAGTCTTCGAAGCCCTAGCCAAACAAGGTGTTCAAACCCAATAAATCCAGATCCTTCGTGAGCTGTATTACGGATTCACCACGAGGATCTCACCATTCTACAAAGAAGTGATCATTAATGTCAAAAGAGGGGTTCGACAGGGTGATACCATTTCACCAAAACTCCTCAGCGCCTCCCTCGAGAACATCATGCAACAATTAGAATGGGAAGGAATGGGAGTGAAGATAGATGGTCGGCAACTACACCACCTTTTGCTTCGCTGATGACATCGTTCTAATAACACCAAACATTAGCCAAGCAGCACAAATGCTGGCTGACTTCGACTGAGAATGTGGAAAGATAGGTAGGTCTACAGGTGAATCTAAAGAATACCATGTTTATGAAGAATGAACTAGTTCCAGAGGCCCCATTCACTCTCAATGGAACAAACATCTCTGAGTGCAGCAGTTATGTGTACCTAGGTCGAGAAATCAACATGATGAATGACCTAAAACCTGAGCTGCGCAGGAGGAAGAGAGCGGCATGGAATGCCTTCAAAGGCATCGAAGAAATAGCTAAAGGACAAGGAACCTCCGGCTCCGGGCACATCTCTTGGACTCCACCATTCTCCCTGCATTAACATATGCCTCAGAGACCTGGGCCCTATGAAAGCAGGATTAGAATGCTATTCGGGTCTCCCAAAGAGGAATCAAAAGAGCTATGCTTGGAATATTACACCTCGCTCAAGTGAGAGAAGGAATCCGGAGTTCTGACCTCCATCGCTATTCCAGAATCAGGGACGCTGTCTCGTTTGCCAAGGCATCGAAAATCAGATGGGCTGGACATGTAATGCGATTTGGAGACAACTGCTGGACTAAATCCATTACCGACTGGATCCCATGGGATGTCGAAAGATCATGTGGCCGCCCACCTACAAGATGGTCAGACTTCCTTGTAAAGACCCTGAAGGAACGGTTTGAGGCTCTTCATATTCCTGAATCAACCAGATGCCATTGGGCTACATTGGCACGTGATAGGATCCAATGGAAATGTTACTGGCACCCGCTCGAGCAAATCGATAAAAACGGGATTCAAGTGATTCAAGTGATTCAAGTGACAGTAATATCAAAGTATGACTTCTTAGGGAACTTTGGAAAATATGTTTGCATATATTTTATCCACACATCAGAGCCTGGCAAGCTACCCAAGTCATATTTGACATGCCAAATACCAGTAACAATTATAGATCTCATTCCCATGACCTGATGGAATGGTTTGAGGCTATTTATGTTCCTGGAGTGGGCAGATGCCCTTGGCTATCTCGCATGTGACAGGACATATTGAGATGTTACTGGTGCCTGTCGGGAACGGCTGCTGGGGTCCCCTGACAGTGTCAGGACAGAGGTTGTCTTCTACCTCTGAGGACGCCGGGAGAACAGATGAAAACTCATGAGTCCGGTGCAGTTCCAAAAATGGCTTTTAATTGTACAAAAGCTTTTCCACAGCACTCCAATATAATGAACAAACTTTAGCTCTGGTCCGAACTTAGACCATACAAAAAGCCTAAGTCTCCCACCAAAGAGAGAGAGAGGATCTCACCCAAGCTGAGTCCTACCCAGAAGAAGGAGCAAAAGGCCAAAGAGCAAAAGGCCAAAAGCCAAAAGCCAAAAGCCGCAGGAGCCAAAAGCTGAAGGCTGAGGAACCAAAAGGCAAAAGATGAAGAGGCCTCAAGTCAGCCCCTTATATACACCAAATTAATCCAACCGGGAGGGTCATGTCAACAAAGAACTCTAAACAGAGTGTAGTGCCACACCTTATTGCAGGTATAAACAAAGGTTATGCCAAGGACTAAGGAGATTATCTCTTATGTAAAACACTGGAGAGAGAGAGGGCTGATATAAAGTAATACATCTTAACTTCATGAGCTTCATGTAATCTAAATGGTACCCACAAGGTCCTTCTTATTATTATCTGCACCAGGGTGATTCTGAGTATCTTGTTCTTGTGTACTGAAAGGGTCACACTCGCCTGCTTAGAGCAAACTAGTATGATCCTTCCTATAGTCTTCCTATAGTCTCAACGTAGCCAGGGTAGTAGTCTCCTGGTAAATTCTAACTGTCCCACGCTGGGTGCAGTGGGTATAAAGAGGAGCTGTGCCCAATCTAGAAAACATAGAAGTCTTAGTAGATGTGTAAGTCAGAAGTTATTCAATCAAGGTGACTTCTGTAAGTGCCATACCCTCTAGCAGTGTTTACATAGAAGAGAAGTCTCATTAGAATGAACCTTGACTTAAGTAGATTAATCTGGAAGTGGGCTAAACAACAAAACTCCCAGAATAGCTAAACCTGTCCTCCAACAGTGCCTGCTGGAGCAAATCAATGATCTATGGGAAGACAGTGATACAGTAATAGTAATTCAAATGTTAGGGATAACCTGAATTTAATTAGCATGGCTGAATTCACTCCATATTGGATATGGCTTCAAGGTAAGACTTGAAAACTGAATCAACTTATACTCTTTCCAGCAACTTTCTTTTGATCGCTTCTGAAAACCCATCATAACCTTTTGCTCTAGTATTCTCTAACAGAAGAGCCCCACTTGGCACGTTTATTCATCATCTACCCACAGGACCCTATCACAGACATTAAAATCTATTTTAGGGTTATATAATTAATATATATTTATGTGTATAAATATATATATATATACATATATATAAAATAAAGGACCCGTGTTGACTTTGTAATAATGAAAGATTTCTAAGGATAAGTTCCCTTCCATTTCTGTTATACTCTAATCCCGTAACAATGACCTAACCAAATAACTTCATGAGGTATCACTTGTGTCACTTGTCTTCCGATTATTCATCAATTTCCTCAAGCAGACACCAGTAACATCTCCATATGTCCTGTCACATGCTAATGTAGCCCAAAGTCAACTGCTCACTCCAGGAACATGAAGAGCCTCAAACCATTCCTTCAGGTCATGGAAATGATGTCTATAATTGTTACTGGTTATTGGCATATCAAATACTACACTGGTAGCTTGCCAGGTTCTGCCATGTGGGTGGGATACTCTTGTAGTAGCCTCTCATCTCTTGCATGTATTTGTGAAATGGGGAAAGATCAGCTTTTCTGCTGCGTGGAGCTCTGACAAGCTGTGGAGTCTGGATGTTGAAAATGCCCTCATGGTGTGGGGTTCCTCTGGCTTCTTGCGAGGCTCTGCTGGGATGGCGGGCCAAGGCTAGAACCCGCCTTCCTTCCTGGGTGCCTCATGATTGGCTGGGCACAGTAGTAGCTCTACCCTGTGTCTCTGAGTCTCTGAATCTCTGAATACTTCATGAGGTATTTGCAAGTATTATTAACTTGGATGAACCAATGTTTTTGTAAGTTAGGCATTCTTTTTTTAATCTCATTTTGTTAATGGTAAATGTATATGCTGCACATTCTCAATAATTATTCCTTCAGTTTTTATCTATGAAATGTGATTTCCAGGGGCCAGAGCCGATAGTCCAGTGGGTAGGGCATTTGCCTTGCACATGGCCAGCCCATGCTCGTCCGGGTTCGATCTCCGGCATCCCATATGGTCCCCGAGCACCGCCAGGAGTAAATCCTGAGTGCAGAGCCAGGAGAAACCCCTGAGCATTGCCAGGTGTGACCCAAAAAAAGCAAAAAAAAATGTAATTTCCAATACTGTTAATAATAATTTTGGGCATTTAGTGTTCCAACACCACACATACCCCCAAAGCGTTAGCAGCCTTCACCAATGCCTCAATATTTTAAAAGCTATTAAGATTAAAATCATAAAATCATAAAATATAGAAATTCAACATAGAATAGATTAAATATCATAAAATCATAAAATAGAGGAATTCAACATAGAATAGAATTGGGAACGCTTTCACTTAATCATCTGTAATAGAGAACTGAGTCAAACTTTTTCTTAGGTAAAGTTACATCAGTCTGCCTCACCTAATGGGAAAAAGGAAATTCTTTGTGCTACACAATTCTTTCTGAGCTGTTGATTTGCTTCCTTTCTTATGGACATTATGAATTATGTGGCCGGCCTGGTTTTCCTTTTCCCATTGGCTGCCAGCCACTCCACTCCAGGTCACAAGTTCACCTATGATGTACATGTTAAACTTTATGCCTGACATTTGTTTATCTCTGCTATGTGTACTTCAAAAGAAATATTCTCTTGTTGGACTTTTGGTGTTTGCTGTTTCTTGCATTTTTAATGTCTCCTTATAACCCTTTTATATTCATCCTGAAACAAGTGATGATAGATATGACTAAGGAATAGGGGCAGTTAAAATTGAAAAACGAACAAAAAGATGGCATGCCTGCTGAAAGACATGCTTCTTAATGAGGATCAGTAACTACAAAACATTTTTATCCTGAGACCATAGCATTTGTTGCATTGTTGTTCACCATTGAATATATTTTTTTGAAAGCTCTTTTTTATTTCTTTTAATTTTTAAAAATATTTTATTATAACACCATGAGATATACCTGCCATAAAGGCAGGCTCTTTATCTCTTTCTCTCACTCTCTCTCTCTCTCTCTCTCTCTCTCTCTCTCTCTCTCTCTGTCTGTCTCTTCTCTCTCTCCTTCTCTTACACACTGTGGATTGCCATACATATATTTAGAGGTTATCGTGTGTATCTTTTTTGCCTGTATTCAATGCTCAGTTCTAGACTAGTATTATCACTGAAATCTCTTTTTAAAAAATTTCCCCTAAGCTCTTGATATAATGTGTAAACATTTTCTATAATTGCAAGACTCTGAACCATTTTGTTTTTAGAAAAAGTGCTTATTGTGAAACCTGCTAATATGTATGGCTCTAATCATTTGACTAAGTAACCAAATGGCTTTCAAAAATAATATGTGCATTTCAGGAGACTGAGGGATAGCACAGTGGCAGGGCACTTGCCTTGCACGTGGTCAATGTGAGTTTGATTCCCTGCACCCTGTATGGTCCCCACTGAACTCTGCTAGAAGTGATGAGTGCAAAGTCAAGAGTAAACTCAGCACCATCAGGTGTAGGCCCAAACCAAAAAATGTATTTAAAAAGCCTTTCTATATGCATATACATGTATATGTATATATACATATATATATATATATATCAGTACAAAGAGAAAATACTTATTAAAATTAGTTAATAAAGTTGGAGTGATATTACAGCACATACAGCATTTGTTTTGAATGCAGCTGACCTGGGTTCTATCCTAGGGAGTAGTGATGCCTGAGTCCATCAGTAGTGATGCCTGAGCACAGGGCCAGGAGTTAACCCTGAGCACCACTGGGTATGACCCAAGAACAAACAGAAAAGAAGTAGTAAAAACTGACTTTGGAAAGTGCTTCCCAAAGCAGATGCAAAGGAGTTTTCATTGTTGGTAAAATGGTATGTCCTTTGAATAACTGCATTAATTTGAATGTATTTATTCTGATGTGTTTAAAAGCATATCACCACCTCCACCCCACCCCCACAATTTGAAGTAAAAGAGAAGGTTCAGTAAAATGTTAGTCACAGTTATTAACACATCACAAGGAAAGTACAGATAGACTCCCACTCATTTGGGGAAAAGAGAAAAGTTTTTGTAATCCCGGTCATTTCCCTCCATTACCTAAGTCACCTAGGTGCCTTAAGAGAGATGTTAGTTTTGTAGTGTATAGTGAGGGCATGTGACTTCATGCCTTACCTTTGCTTGCTTCTAGTGGTGGCATGCAGTTCTTCAAGGGTAGAAAATCTATAACCATTTTATAGCTAATAAAAGACTATTTTTTAATTTATATTTATGTTCTGTTTCTTTGCTGCTCATGAATAGTAATACAGTGGCATGTCATAGTGAATAGAGTGATAGTATATAATTTAATATCAATTCTGTGGCATTTCTGGCATTATAAAATGTTATAAATGCATTGGCACTTAAATCTTATCCAATTAAACTACAGGAAAGTGTAACACTCTTGGGAACACTGAAGTATACATGGGAAGATCTGATTCTTTGTATGCAGTTATATGCTTGTGTTTAGGTTGTTTTAGAATTATGAACCAATAAAATCGAATAATACTAGAAAAAAATTTTAAGAGATGAGATTTCCAATGTCATCATGAACTTAAAAGACTAGTGGGAGAAAAAAACATGTATTGATAAAACCAGGAATTATGGAAAAGTTATAAGATGATGATATATGCAATTCAGGTCAAGACTACTTTCATGTCCAGGAAGAAATATAGATAACTAATTTAACACTGAAAAGTATAAAATTGAACTATACGATATACATCTTAAGAATGAGCCAACCATTAAAATAAGGAATGACAGAGATCAGTCTGAGAGTGCAGCAGGAAAGGCACTTGCCTTGCATACAGCCTATCTAATTCAGTGCCTGAAATCTTCCATGGTCCCGGTAGTACTGACAGAGTCATTGTTGAGCACAGACCAGGAATAATCCCTGAGTACCTTAAGGTGTACTCTACACATACACAGCTAAAACAAACCAATGGAGCAAAATATAGAACAGGAAACAACAGGCTAAGAAGTGGAGTCCACAACTTAAAACTTCTCTGCAAGTATTACATTAGATTCTATGTATTGTAAGAAGTGGAGCCCCCCATCTCAAAACTCTGCAGATGTTTCATCAGATTCTATGTTACAGAAGATTTTATTAGATGCTATGTTACATTCAAGCTCCACAGTTTCTCAGAGCTCCATCCTGATCTTTCAGGATGAAAAGAGAAAACCTGATCTTTCCCCTATTAGTTTCATCAGTAAATGCTCAAGATGAGAGCCTTCTACTGATAGTATGCCACCTACACGGCAGAGACTGTAGCAAGCTACCCGTGTTTTATTTGGTATGCCAAAAAGTAGTAACAATTATGGACCTCAAGTCCATGACTTGAAGAATGGTTTGAGGCTCTTCCTGTCCCTGGAGCAAGCAGATGCCCTTGGGCTACACTTGCTTGTGACAGGACTTTTGGAGATGTTACTGGTGCCCCTTCAGCAATTCGATGAACAACAAGAAGACAGTGATACAGTTACATTCAAATCTCCTAAATTGAACTTGAGTTGCAAAGAAAAAATACTTAGCATCTATTTGGGTTAGACTAAGTATAAGAACTTACTTAGCAGTTTTTTTTTTTTCAATCCGGCCCAGGTATGCTGAACCAGAGACTCTCAGACATGGGGTAGAGCTGCTACTTGCTCTCCCTGTGCCCAGCTGCTCATGAGGTGCCTGGGAGGCATGCTGGGTTCTAGCCCTGGCCTACCACCCCAGCACCTCACAACAAGCCAGACCACCCTCCCCTACTTCATGGGGCCCGCCATTTTCCACATCCGACTTCCCTCTCGTCATAACACCACCCAGCAGACCAGACTATCACAGCCTGGCTCGCGCGGCTGCTAGCGGCCGCGCGGTTCATCAATAAATCCTTTATTTAGAGGTGACTGCTACAGTATGCCACCCGCACAGCAAACCTGGCAAGCTGCTCGTGTCGTATTTGATATGCCAAATACCAGTAACATTTATATTAGGTCATTCCCGTGACCTAATATAATGGTTTGAGGCTCTTTATGTTCCTGGAGCAAGCGGATGCCTTTGGGTTCTACTAGCATGAGACAGGACATATGGAGATATTACTGGTGCCCGCTCTAGCAAATAGATAATTAACGGGAAGATAGTGATAGATAGGGATAGTGAAGTATAAGAACATAACCTTTGGACCCACAACATAGTCTTAACCCTAAACTGTTGAATATACCAGGGAAAATTGGTTAATAGGCATACACAGATTTTTTTTTTTTTTTGCATTTTGGGTCACACCTGGCTATGCTCAGGGGTTACTCCTGGCTCTGCACTCAGGAATTACTCCTAGCAGTGCTCGGGGACCATATGGGATGCCGGGATCGAGCCCAGGCCGGCACAGGCCAGCCGTGTGCAAGGCAAACGCCCTCCCCGCTGGGCTATCGCTCCGGCCCCTACACAGAATTTTAGAGGTGAGGAAACAAAAGACACATATATAAAGTGAACTTAAATTTTTTGGAGCAGAGCAGGAACCATCAGTGGATCTGCCTATATTTCCATTTCTTCTAATTTCATGCTCAAAGTAGGAAATCTTTCTGGGGTAAATTCCCTGAGATTCAGAACTTCCTGTTTATGGTCTCATTGACCCTGATGACTAGACTGCTTTGTGAAGATTTCCTTGTAACACTGAGATATTCTAAAGATCTTAAATGACTTATTGTAACTTCTGTAAAAGTCTTTTGCCTATCATTATGCTGATCTCTTGGGCTTATATTTCAGAGCAATTATCTGGCTCACCCTTTGCCCTCCTGCTTCATAAACATCAGCTGAAATGGACAAAATTGAATAGGAAAAGATGCTAATTAACCCTCACCTACCCTTTGCAATGTTTAGGTTTTGAGTTAATTGAATGTCTCTGCTTATTAACAACCTGCTTTTGAAATTGTTTCTGTGATTTTTTGTATTGTTCCCAAAGGAAGGATGTGAAAAGGAATGAGAGAGGGGTTTGGGTAGGTAATAAGGAAATAACATCTGGATAAAGGGAAATAGGCTTACATTGGATTCTATTGTTTCTGTCCTGAGGCTTATAAAATAATCTGTGGATTTTTGTGTATATATTTGTGGAGATTGGTCATCTTTATTATTGAACAAACAGTTGAAGTTCCAATTAGGTGAACTTGGTCAAAACAGTTCTCTAGGATTCTTCTTCTCTAAGCTATTTTCTAGGTGTATTATGAGGATTAAGTGAAATTAATGAAAAATGCTTAGATTAATGTGTAATTTTTTTTTTTGCTTTTTGGGTCACAACTGGCAATGCTCATGGGTTTCTCCTGGCTCTGCACTCAGGAATTACTCCAGGCAGTGCTTGGGGACCATATGGGATGGCAGGGATGGAACCCAGGCTGGCATGGGCGGGCCATGTGCAAGGCAAACGCCCTACCCTCTGGGTATCACTACGGCCCATAATGTGTCATATTTAGTAGCTATTTAGTAGGTATTAATTATTATTATCCTGTGCCCTAATCAAGTAGACTTGCTGCACATTAAATAATACTTAGTATTTATATTAATACTTTAAAAATATTCTTTCACTGCATCGCAGCCACCACCAGAGTATCAATCTTCTACCGCTAACTCTAGGTCCCTTCCAATCCTCCCTCATCCCCAAATTAGCAGATTCAGTTTTATAGGTAGTTTCTGAGGGTCTGTTATGATTGGCTAGTGTTTATTTTCTAACTATGTTTCTTTGTTCTCCACATATGAGTGATATCATTCAATATCTGTCTTTCTGACTCTCAATTTTTTCAAATTTGTGGAAAATTGTAGAATTTCATAATGCAAAATCTATTGTGTATTAGGTCACAATTTCTTTATCAATCTTTCTGCCATTTTGCATTTGGGTTGTTTCCAGATATGTTCTATTAGTGTCACAATGAACATAGGTGTTGAAGATGAGTACAGTAACTACTGTATATATGAGACACTGAGTTATTTGAAGTACCAAGCATGGACTATGGTAGGTGCCTCAGAAGTGAAACATCACTTCTTTTGAATTATTTATGTATGAAGGAATGATTCATTTCATATAAAATACTTTAGTGTACTTCTTGGTTGCTTATTATAAGATGTTACTTGAATTTTGGACTTTGAATATAATTATTAAGAAGTCTGACTTGAACTATGAGAAACCGAGATGAAATAAAATAATAAAAATGCAAAATATTTGAAGTAGTCGCTTATCACTTATCTTCCCATTGTTCATCAATTTGCTTGAGTGAGCACTAGCAACATCTCCATTTGTCCCTGTAGCGCACAAGTGTAGCCCAATGGCATCTGCTTGCTCCAAGAACATGAGGAGCCTCAAATTGTTCATTAAGTTTTTTGACAAAGTCTGACCATCTTGTAGGTGGGCTGCCATGCATTCTTTTGACCCGTGGAATAAAGTAATTAACAGCTCTATTCCAGCAGTTATCCCTAAATTGCAGTATATGTTTGGCCCATCTGATTTTCATCATCTTGGCAAACGAGACAACATCCTTGATTCTTGATCGTCGATAGAGTTCGAACTCCGGATTCTTTCTCTCACTTGAGTGAAGTGTGATACTCCAAGCATGACTCTTTCGATTCCTCTTTGGGCTACCTGAATAGCCTTCTCATCCTGTTTTCATAGAGCCCAGGTCTCTGAGGTGTATGTTAGTGTAGGAAGAATTGTGGAATCGAAAAGTTGTGCCCAGAGCCAGATGTTCTTTCTTCTTTGCCACTTCCTCGATCTTTGAAGTAGTAAAACTACAAAAATCTATGGTTGTGACTAGATGCAAAAATTATTTTCTCTGATTATATTTTAAGAGAAAATTGACTGTAGAGGCAAATAGTAATTCCTAAGTTTTAATCTGTGGATAGAAGCTTTGATTTTTTTTTTAGATGTATTGAATTTAGAATACACCAAAAGGCAATTTGATTTATCAGTGTACTTTATCACAAGATTCCTCTGCAGCTCATCTTTAATAAATTGTATGTTTGTAATTTATTTTGAGTGTCAGACACACTCAGGTCTGACAACTAGCTCTTTGCTTAAATTTCCTTCCTGGTATGCTCAGGAGATCAGGTGTGGGCTGGGAATGGAGCCATAGGCAATACAAGCACTCTATGTTTAATTAAAGGTCAGTCTTTCTACCCCCCACTTCCCTATTTCTAATGACCATATAGCTCTTCTATGATACTTGTTTATGAATCCTACAAAAGTGATACTTTTCACTAAAGTCAAATTATGTTTAAATAAACAATATTTCATATTAGAATGAAAAGAGAGGACCTCATAAAAGAATTAGTAGGAATAATATACTTTGTTGTACATCTAATGTCTTACCTAAGCTCACTGTAATCTGTGAGGCCATAGATATACAGAATTTCATCAAATAATGAATTTAGGATTAGTTTGAATGTTTGGTATAATCAAATTTCCTAAGTATCTTAAGCAACAAAAAACACACTTCAAAATTTTGGGTCTTCAATGACAAAAGTAACTTCTGTTTATTCTGACCATGGAGATATGTTCTTCCCAAATTACTCATATCTTATAGATGTCTCCCATGGAGATTCATTTGCATTGAGAATTTTGAAATTGTTTGGTCTAAAATGTATATTTGTAGCAAAAGGTGGATGGGTATTACAATTTTGGAATTATTTCCTTTTCACTGAAGGCTTGTATTTCTAAAGAATTTTATTAAACTCAGTTTATTGAATTATAATTAGTTCTGTCTGGGTCGTCACTTCTTTCTATTTAAACATGAGTCCCAATTTAAATCAGTGTTCCGTATTATGAAACATTCAGTCACAGTACTATGCCATGTGAAGTTAAGTGTTCAGACAGTAAATATCATTCAATTTTATTAAGAACTTTATTTTGGTGTCTTCAGGTTGGTCCGAAAGTGAACAGATTCCATTTAGATAAAGAACTTGTTTCAGAATCAGGTCCACCAATGACCTAGAAAAATTCTGCAATGAAATAGATTTTTATAATAATTGTTACAAATTTATTATATAGCAATAATTTTTGAAATATTTTCAGAAATTTTTAGCTTCTGGGAAGCATAAAACATCACATTTATTATAATAGGTTTATATACTTTCAGTTAAAGCAAAGCAAGTCCATTTAAAAATTTGGATTCTATGGTCATATTATGGGAAAATTCTCAGCAGCTTTCTATGGAAGAAGGGAACTAACTTATAAGCTTCTTCATTCATTTAAAAAAAACCCTTATATTAAATAATCACTCATTTAGCAGAACACAAACAAATTAATTGAACACTCTTTCTCCTTCTCTGTTATTAATACATCAGGTGGTTTATGGTGTCCTAGAAGAGACAAAGTTGAAGCAACTTTAATTCTCCCTCATGTTAATAGTGAGGACCAGTTTACACAACATCAATGGATTATTTCCAGCAACAAAGTTTTTATTTTCCTGTGAGCATATTTCCTGTGTCTGTAGATATTTTGCTTACCCTAGATTTTCCTAATTTATTGCACCATATTATGAAAAGTCACAGAAAAAAGCACATGTCAGATAAGGAAATTTTCCCTCTTTTAATAATATATCCGAACTAGTGCATTTTCTTGTACAATGTTGTATGTTTTAAAAATCCATGGAACTCATTAGAAATTTGTTGCATATTTTTAAATGTTTTCAAATTCCTAATGTAGGGGAATCATGATTTATAATGTTTATATATCTCCCAAGATTGTTTCTCAAGTGTATCAGCTTCAGCATAACTGAGTGAAGCTTAAAAATGGCTATTCCTTGGGCTGGAGAGATAGTACAGCACATCAGGCCTTTGCCTTGCATATATCTTATAAGGGTTCAATCTGTGGCACCACATAGGGACCCCTGAGTGCCACAAAATGAACCTGGAACATGAGTTAAGAGTAAGCCCTGTATTCTAGGTATGGTCTGGAAAAAGAGAAAAAAGGAGACAATGCCTACAGAAATTAAATTCTATTTTGGGAATCTTTATTTTCAATTATCAGTACTAAGAGGCTATCAGATGAGAAAGCTTCCAGAGAGATAAGATGTTTATTTTGAAAACAGTAGTCAGGGTTTGATCCCCAAAACTACATAAAGGTTGCCTAAGCACCATAAGGAATGATCCTTGAGTGCAAAGCTAAGAATAAGACCTGAGCACAGCCCCAAATCACCTTTCTCATTCCCCACAGCCTAACACCTCACCCAACAACACACAAAAGGAAAGAATCAAATAATAAGTACAGCAATTTTTGTTTATTGAGTTACTTTAGGAGGAGTATCCAGGAAGCACAAAAGGGGAGAGAGAGATAGAGAAAGAGAGAGAAAGAGAGAGAGAGCCTGCCACAGAGACATATTTTTTGGGGTGGAGTGGAACAGGACACTGTGTTGAGAAATGTGCACTGGTGGAGGGATGGGTGTTGGAACACTGTAAGCCTGAAACTCAATCATGAACAGCATTTCAATGTCCATCGCAGGTGACTCAAAACATAAAATTTAAAAATAGAAATCTAAATAAAAAGAAAATGCAGAATGGAAGAAGAAAAGTGATTTGTCAACAAATTTCAGCATAAATTTATTATCTGCCAATGTGGTCAAAACTTACCCTGATATATCTCCTAAAGTGACATTACTTGCTACTGATGAGCCTTCACTATTTATTAAGCATTATGGTGGTCACTTAATACTTATTATCTCCATTTAGGGGCCGGAGTGATAGCCCAGCAGGTAGGGCGTTTGCCTTGCATGCAGCCGTCTCATGCCAGCCCGGGTTTGATCTCCGGCATCCCATATGGTCCCCTGAGCACTGCCAGAAGTGATTTCTGAGTGCAGAGCCAGGAATAATCCCTGAGCATTGCCGAGTGTGACCCAAAAATAAAAAAAAATACTTATTATCTCCATTTAAATGTCTCATCAGTCCCTAAGGCATTAGAATATAAATATCTTCATTTTACAGATGAGAAGACTATGATTAGTGTAGATTAATCAACTTGAGTTACAAAAATCTTTGTAGCTAGTATAACTAGTGAAGCAGTGGAAACTTGGACTAGTTATTTTTGTTTGCTTTTGTTTGGGGCCCATACCTGGTGATGCTTGGGGCTAACTCCTTGTAGTATTTGGGGACCAAACCTGTGTCAGCTACATGCAAAGCAAGCACCCTGCCTAAATGACTCTCTACCTCTATGACTTGTTCTTATAGAGTAGTTGCCAGACTGAAAGCACATTCTTTTTACTATTTTACTAGATAACTTGTATACTATTTTCTGCTTCTCCATGATGGCAAGACTAATAATGATCATTGCTCATTTCTTATAGACTCTTGCTGTAGTTTTTCATCGATGATGTGACAAAAGATGAATTTCTTACTGTGTTGGGTACCAGCTTCAGGAGAGCTACTTTGATTCTGTCTCTGTGATGTTTCTTTTGCAGTTTTTACAAGAACTGATAGGAATTATATATTCCATCTAAACTTAACCTATTTCTCAGCTCTCTCTCCATCGAACAAAGTTTTAGGGGAGCAGACAATTCATTTTTTTTTCCTTTTTTGGGCCACGCCCAGCATTGCCCAGTGGTTACTCCTGGCTCTGCACTCAGGAATTAATCTTGGCGGTGTGTGTATGGGGGGACCATATGGGTTGCCGAGGATCGAACCCAGGTAGGCCACGTACAAGGCAAACATCCTACCCACTGGACTATTGCTCCAGCCCCAGAGAATTCATTTTTGAATCATCCATTTCGAACACTGCTTCCTGAGTAAAGATGAATATTAGAAATTTTGAAAATATGGGAAAACCAGTCCCAATTATTTCTCACACGGAATAAATTAAATGATTCTGAAACATACTGAAGATTCACTTGCAGTATAGGTTTCCAGATTGAAGAAAAGGATGTTTTGCTTCTCTGCCCCTGCTAGAGCTCAAGATGACGTCCTTCATATTGAAGCCTGGACAAGTTTCACTGGCATTGGTATTATCTAGGCTAATTTGCTTGGATGAGAGAGCGGAGAATTAATATTTAATGAGAAATGTATAGCATTAGTCCTCATTTCAAGCTAAATAAGTGAACTTGATGCAGCTGAGGTGTTGGCTTAGTGCTCATTATCTGGGCATTGCATCTCTGCAATGGCTTGCAGTTGTTTGGTTCACTTTAGTCCTTAAATTTGGGAGGACCTGAATGAAAGCATGCTATGCCTAAATATGGAATCCCTGATTAGAAAAAAGAATTTGGAATCAAAGTTCTCATAATCTTCTATACTTACTTGTCACACATTTTTAGCAATAATTGAGTCCACTTGGCTGTGTGCAAGTATATTTCCTGTCATAATAGTACTAAGATGGTCAAAGGTCAATATCATTGAATTAGAGCAAAAATACATACATCAGAGAAGAAATTTCAAGTTTTAGAGAATATTCTGCTGAATAGTCTGCATACATATGCTTTATACATAAATACACTTTTTACATAAACCTAATATAGTTTATATACACTTTACAAATTAATGTGAAGCAAATTTTGGGCTTTTTTGTTGGGGATGCTGCTGGGGTCCCGACAGTGTCAGGACAGAAGTTCTCTCCGAGGACACTGGGGAACAGATGAAAACTCATGAGTCTGGCGAAGTTCCAAAAAGACTTATAATAGTACAAAAGCTCTTCCAGGGCTGGAGCTATAGCCCAGTGGGTGGGGCATTTGCCTTTCACACGGCCAGCCCATGCTGGCCTTGGTTCTACCCCCGGCATCCCATATGGTACCCCAAGCACCGCCAGAAGTGATTCCTGAATGCAGAGCCAGGAGAAACCCCTGAGCATTGCCGGGTGTGACCCAAAAAGCAAAAAAAAAAAAAAAAAAAAAAAAAAAAAGCTCTTCCACAGCAATCAAATATAATGAAAGAACTCTATCTCTGGTCTGAACTTTGACCATGCAAGAGAGCCTAGGTCTCCCACCAGAGAGAGGATCTCACCCGAGAGGAGTCCTACCCAAAAAGAAGGGAACAAAGATGAAGGGGCCTCAAGTCAGTTCCCTTATATACACCAAAGTAATCCGTGACAGGGAGGGTCGTGTCAACAAAGAACCCTAATTGTAGAAGGGTGGTGCCACACCCTATTACAGGTATAAATAAAGGTTACCCCAAGGACTAATCTCTTCTTCTGAGATTATCTCTTATGTAAAACACTGGAGAAAGAGAGAGAGAGAGAGAGAGAGCGGTATAAAGTAATACATCTTCATTTCATGAGCTTCATGTAATCTAGATGGTACCCACAAGGTCCTTCTTATTTATTATCTACACCAGGGTGATTCTGAGTATTGTGTTCTCCATATATTGAAAGGATCAGATTCGCCTGCTTGAGAGAAAACTAGTATGATCCTTCCTATAATCTTCCTATAGTCTCAATGTAGCCAGAGTGGTAGTCTCCTGGTAAATTCTAACTGTCCCACACTGGGTGCAGTGTGTACAAAGAGAAGCTGTGCCCAATCTAGAAAACATAGAAATCTTAGTAGATGTATAATAATTTAGAAATTATTCAGAGTCAAGGTGACTTCTGTAATTGCCACACCCTCTAGCAGTGTTTACATAGAAGAGAGGTCTCATTAGAATGAACCTTGGCTTAAGTAGATTAAGCTGGGAGTGGGCAAAACAGCAAAGCTCCCAAAGTAGCTAAACCTGTCATCCAACACTTTTTAATATTTTGGACCTAATGCTTTGGATAAATTAATATCCTTAATTAGTTGTCTGATATCAGTATTGAAACACAGATGACACAATTTGTTTTATTTAATAATACAGGTATTCACAGAAGATATCGAGTCTCAAAATTAATTCTTTAACAGCTCAAATTACCTATGTGGTTATTCTCAATATTATTTCCCTGCTTTTCTCAATAAAACAGAATTCACATCTCATCTTTGTGTATTAAATTTATCATGTAAAATACATCTGTAGTTTTGGCATGTATTTATTTTCACCTTATTTATAATTTTATTTTTAACAGTTAAGAAAATGAATCATTTTATATGGCATTTTAGGATTAAAATTGTGCACTAGATTTAAAGTTGATTAATATTGAGGTGGGTAAACTTTCACTGTCTGTATCACTGTCTTCCCGTTCATCATTGATTTGCTAGAGCGGGCCCCAGTAACATCTCCATATGTCCTGTCTCATGCTAGTAGAGCCCAAGGGCATCTGCTTGCTCCAGGAACATAAAGAGCCTCAATCCATTCGGAATGAGGTTTATAATTGTTACTGGTATTTGGCATTTCAAATACAACACGGGTAGCTTGCCAGGCTCTGCCGTGCAGGTAGCATACTCTTGTAGTCATCTCTAAGTCCAGCATTTATTGATGAACCACGCTGCCGCAAGTGGCTGCGCAAGCCGGGCTGTGATAGGCTGGTCTGCTGGGTGGAGTTCTGACGAGAGGAAAGTCTGGAGGTGGAAAATGGAGGTTCTCATGGAGTGAGGGGGTCGTCTGGCTTGTTGCAAGGCTCTGCTGGGGTGGCGCGCCAGGGCTAGAACCCGCCATCCCTCCTGGGTGCCTCGTGAGCGGCTGGGCACAGGGAGAGCAAGTAACAGCTCTGCCCCATGTCTGTGAGTCTTTAATAATTAAAGGGTAAAATTTAATTATTAAAAAACAATAGAATAACTGTGTACATAGAGTAATCTCTAACAAGGGGCAAGATAAAAGTTTGCCTAATTCACAAATATATAAAAAACAACTGAACCCACTTGAGACACCTCTTAGATCTTACCTTAGAATGACGGGCCGGAGGCGATAGCCCAGCGGGTAGGGCGTTTGCCTTGCACGCGGCCTGTGCCGGCCAGGGTTCGATCCCGGCATCCCATATGGTCCCCGAGCACCGCCAGGAGTGATTCCTGAGTGCAGAGCCAGGAGAAACCCCTGAGCATTGCCGGGTGTGACCCCAAAAAGCCAAAAAAAAAAAAAAAATGAGGACTGCATGCTAGGGAGGCGATCCAAGCTTCTCTAACTAGGCCAGGAGGGGCTGCAAGCAGAGGAAACACTATCCGAAATCTGTATGCTAATCCCAAATCACCCACTGGTATTAAAATTTGGGGCAAATAATTTGATCCTTTGAGAAATAGTTCTCATATCTGTAAAATGAAGTAAAATATTTCAATTCCACTCTTTACTTTTAGCTAGAGATGTTTCGGGTCAATTCTTATAAAATATGAGAAAGCCATGAAAGGTAGGTTTCTTTATAAATAGTAGGTGAGGAGAGTTGTGGAGTATAAATAATTTGAATTGAAATAACCAAACTCTCTATGAAGGACAAAGATCTAATCTTAATTTTTTTTTATTTTTGCACTATGATTTCTTGTTTTATTCCTACTAATCAATAGTTATTTTCTTTTGAGGGAGGGAAAATTCTGTGAATTTTAGCAAAGCAAGGCACTCAGGCCTTCATGGAGATAATTGATTCAGATAAGAATGTAGGCAGAAAGGGCTTGTAAATTCATTCCCTAATCAGCATCCTCTGTGATTTGAGCAAAAGGAAAAGACACCTGAAATTCAAAGTGCTTTTAATACCCTCAGATACCTAGGAAAGTTTCCAGCTGTCTTCAAATCATATCATGTGTGGTTGAATTTCAAGTGCTTTTCCGGAACCTCCTACCTGCAAAGACTGGGCTGGTGTCCTCTTGGCACAACATCAGTATAATTTGTATATGCTGATCTCCTGGGGCCTGGAGAGAGAATGATGAAATATTCATGCTGGTGACCATCCATTTTCACTCCACTAAAAGCCTCTGCTATCATACTCTTGAAAGGAATTGTGAAGTTCGCCTGCTGCTAAAATACGCCTGGGCTTCTGTGAAAAAACCCAAGTGGAGTTTCACAAATCAGTTTTCCGGTTTGAATCAGCTGCCTGCAGTGGGTCCTGGCTGAAACTCTGAGAACTTTCCCCCAAGACCTTCTGCTGCTCTTTTCATCTCCTTAAGTACGAAGATACTTACCTTTAGTGACCAGAATTCCACTATGGTTGGAGATGTGACCCAGCTCACTGGTAAGTTTGTCAATGAAGTGCAATGCTAACATTTTTATTTCTCAATTTTCTAACATTGTAAGACTTATTTTAGGGTATGAATGAGGCATGACAGTTGAAGACCTATGGGTTATCCCATAATTGTTTTCATTTGAAATTAATATTCAGAGGTGGCGAGATAGTACACTGGTATGACACTTGCCTTGCACATGGCTGCCTGGGGTTCAGGTCCCAGCACCCCATATGGTCTTCCAGAAATGATCCCAGAGCACAGACCTAGGAATAGGCCCTAACACCACTGGGAAAGCCCTCAAAACCAAAAGTAAATAATTACAGGATCTAAGTCACAAATCACTTGTATTACTTGTATCACTTGTCTTCCCATTGTTATAGATTTACTTGAGCGGGCACCAGTAACATCCCCATACGTCCTGTTGTGTGCTAGTGTAGCCCAAGGGCATCATCTCGCTCCAGGAACACAAAGAGCCTCAGACCATTCCTTCAGATCATGGGAATGAGGTCTATAATTGTTACTGGTTTTTGGCATATCAAATACGATATGGGTAGCTTGCCAGGCTCTGACATGCAGTGGTATACTCTCAGGAGTAGGCTCTCATCTCATGCATTTACTGATGAACCAACAGGGAGAGATTGGCTTTTCTCTTGGGCAGAGCGCTGATGAGCTGCAGAATCTGAATGTTGAAAATGGTGGACCTCATGGTATGGGGGTTCCTCTGGCTCTTGTGCATTGGCTGATCTGGGTTGGATTCTCAGCACCCACTATGGTCCTTGGGGTTCCACCAGAGAACAGATGAAAACTGTTCAAGCGCGGTTCCAAAAAGGCTTTTAATAGTACAAAAGCTCTACCACCGCAATTCAATATAATGGGGAGACCTCTAACTCCGGTCAGAACTTAGAACATACATAAGGGCCCAAGTCTCCTATCAAAGAGGATCCTACCAGAAAGAATCCCACCAAAGTGGATCCCACCAGAGAGGAGTCAAATTTCAATAAGTGAACTTATTCCTCCAATTGAAAAACAACCTGTTCGTCTTCAGTGCTTTAAACATGTTTCCAGCCTCAATGGAAACTGCTGGATCCATGCCCTGCTATTTGTAAACCTGTTACACTAAAACAGTGGCCTTAACTCTTGAATTTTCATCTGCTACCTCAGGTAACCAGTATTCATGGAAAACACTTAGAACTAAACATCTTCTATTTAAGGCTGAAAATCAGTTTGGTTTTCTGGGACCAGAATCTAGATTCAGGAAACTTATTAAGGAGAAAATCCGGAAAACAGGATTGAGGTAGAAGTGATGTGAGAGAAAGTAAAAGGACAATCAAACAGTAATAATGAGTACTGTGTGCATTATTGACATGGTAACCACTGTGGGTTTGGGTTTAGTTTCATGGTGTACCCTGAACACCTTACTTCCAGTGAACAAGGTGCCAGATCAAGAAACTATTGACTCCCCAGTGTGAACTGCCCTATTTCTGGCTTAGCCTCTTATGGGGATGGCACAGTTTCTAAATATTGGAATGTATTCTGAGACAGCAAAATAGAAAGTGATGAACACAATTCATACGACTTTCAACTGTGTGTCTTTACTATATGGAGATTGCCTCTGCTTCATGGAACCCTTTACTAAGACTGCCCATAAGTTATAGGTGGGTTGAGAAACTGAGATGTTGGCCCCCACAGAAACTTCTTCAGTCTCAAAGACTCTTCAGGTTAGGGATATTCAGGTTGCCTGTAGAGGAAAGAAAAAATGAGGGTAATGGAGAAAATCAGTAGTAAGAGAGGAAGCAGAAATTTTGCAGGAAAATAAAGGCTGGAGAACTAGTAGCTGAGTGGCTTATGCCAGTGAAGGCTCAAGCAGAGTCATGTTCATATACTTTGTATCCACCTCACTTTCTGCCACTACCTCCCCAACTCATGCAGGTTTCTTTTCCCTCTTGTGTGCCTTTGCTATGCTGTGTTCTGTTGGATGACAGGCCTAGTTAGCTCTAGATCTTTGAAGTTTAATCTAATTACACTTTAAATTATGTATATGTCCCTAAGCCAGGATCATACTAATGAGATCTCTCTTCTGTGTAAATACTGATAGAGGGTATGGCAGTTACAGAAGTCTCCTTGACTCTGATTTATTTTATATATATATATATATATATATATATGTATATATATACATATATATATACTATGATTTCTATGTTTTCTAAATTGGGCACAGCTCCTCTTTATACACACTGATCTCAGCGTGGGACAGTTAGAAGTTACCAGGAGACTACTACACCAGCTACATTTAGACTATTGTTAAAGATTATAGAAAGGATTGACCCCCGACTGCATGAGGGCCTCCATTTTCCACATCCGGACTTCCCCCTTGTTAGAACTCCATCCAGCGGACCAGCCTATCACAGCCCAGCTCAAGCGGTTCATCAATAAATGCTGGATTTAGAGGTGACTACAAAGGGTATGCTACCCGCACAGCAGAGCCTGGCAAGCTACCCGTGTCATATTTGATATGCCAAATACCAGTAACAATTATAGACCTCATTCCCATGACCTGATATAATGGTTTGAGGCTCTTTATGTCCTAGAGCAAGCAGGTGCCCTTGGACTCTACTAGCATGAGACAGGACATATGGAGATGTTACTGGTGCCCGCTCGAGCAAATTGATGATGAACGGGAAGACAGTGATAGACAGTGATAGAAAAGATCATGCTAGTTTGCCCTCAAGCAGGCAAGTGTTAAACCCTTTCAGTATACAGAGAACAAGATACTCAGAATCACCCTGATGCAGATAATAAATAAGAAGGAACTTGTGGTCACCATCCAGATTACATGAAACCCATGAAATTATGATGTATTATTTTATATCAACCCCCTCTCTCTCCAGAGTTTCTACATATGAGATAACCTCAGAGGAAAGAACTTGTCTTTGGCATAATCATTTGTTTAGACCTGTAGTAGGGTGTGGCACCACCCTACTATATCCTTCTACTCTCTAGAAGCTGTTTAGTTGATCTTTGTTGATGACACGACCCTCCCTGAAGTTAGGATTACTTCTATGCACATAAAGGGATTGACTTGACATACTGCATCCTCTTTGGTGGGACTCTCTCTGGTGGGATCTTCTTTGGTGGGAGACTTGGGCCCTCATGCATGGTCTAAGTTCTGACCAGAGCTAGAGATCTTTCATTATATTGGATTGTGGTGCTAGAGCTTGTTCTATTAAAAGCCTTTTGGAACTGTGCTGGACTCATAAATTTTCATCCGTTCCCTGGCAGCCTCAGAGATAGAAGAGAACTTCTGTCCTGATACTGTTGGGGACCCCAGCAGATCCCCTACAGTGTCCTTAATTTGGAAACTCCTCTTGCTAATCCTATCTGCCCTTCAAAGCACAAGACAAGTAGGTCTTACCTTATTGGCTTTGCCAAATGCAGATTCTATGGTCAAAATAAATCCCCCATTGCATCTCACATGCATTTTGTTAATTCACTTATGTATATATTAATGCACTAAGCAACTATTTTTTCTTTTTGTTCAAATTTTATTGCACCAATTTTAGACATACAATTTCAAGATGCTCATGTCGAAGTTTTGGTTCTACAGTGTTCTAACACCCATCCCTCCACCCGAACCCATCTCCCATCACCAATGTCCCCACCTCCCCCCCACACACACACACCTCAACTACTTGGCTGGTTCTGTATGTCTTTTCTCTCCTCTCATCTCTCCCTCCCGCCTACCTTTCCTATATATCATACAATGCAGTACATTAAAGGACATAACTCTTTCCACTAGTTTGATGGACCGAGTCTCATCTGGCTGCTTCCAGGACCCCCCAGAAGTGATGGACTTCCACTCCCAAAACCCATCTGTCCTCCTGGGGGCCCCATGGTCAGCTGAGCCTGGGGAGAGCCAAGTTTCAGCTTCTCCAGCCGCATCTGAGACTCTGCATGCTATGGCTGGTCACCCCAGGGCAGATCCTGGACGGGGCCACCTGGCTCAGACAAAATGCAGGGGGGAAAGGGCCGACCCCAGCTCCATCTGATGAATTCCTGGCGATTCCCGCTTCTGGGAGCTGCCTACCTGGGCTCGAACTTCGTTTTGCTCTGTTAATCTGGTCTTGAGGTAGCATCCCTCCCATGTGGGCTGATATACTGCAGCATCCAGACAGAGAAGGTGGCGGCTAATGTGGTGGGCAAGTCTCATCCGGCTGCTTCCAGGACCGACCCCACAAAGGTAATGTGCCCACTCCTAAAACCCATCTGTCCCCCTGGGGGAGCCCATGGTCAGCTGAGCTTGGGGAGAGCCGAAGTTCCAGCTTCTCCAGCCGCATCTGAGGCTGTAAACAACTATTTTTGAATACCTTCTGTGTGCCAGGCACAGCCACACACACACACACACACACACACACACACACACACAACTTTATGTTTAGATTAACAGTATCCTATACAAAGCCATTTGAATTCAGTGCTGTGATTTCACTCTCTAGGCAGTGGCTCTCAAACTGGTTGCTAGAATACTTGTAGCAGCATTTTCTCCAAACTTGAAAATGTAATTTCTGGGCCTCATCTCAGACCTACTGACTCAGAAACTCAGTATAGAGCCAATCATTATGTTTTAGCAGAGCTTTTAGGTAAGTCAGATAGATACAGTATTTTGAACATCGAAACATCCCCTCTCTGGCCATAATCAGTAATCAATAAGTTGTCACTGAATTTGATTAGACTTAATGTCCACACGGAGATCCCTGACTACTTAGGATCATTTGTGTCATGAATTCTTTTAAAAATGCAAAGACTCAAATGAAAGACACCATTCCCTGTTCCAAAAGAATAGAACCTTCACCTATGAGGCTCTTGGAAGCTCTGGATTCTTCTCAGTTATGGCACTGTCCATTTTTATGCATAGTCTTCCTCTCTTTTCCTCATGATCACGATCTTCCCGTTGATCATCTATTTGCTAGAGCGGACACCAGTAATATCACTATATGTCCTGTCTCATGCCAGTAGAGCCAGGGGCATCGGCTTGCTACAGGAACATAAAGAGCCTCAAACCATTATATTAGGTCATGGGAATGACCTAATATAATTGTTACTGGAATTTGGCATATCATATACAACACGAGAAGCTTGCCAGGCTTGTCGAGCAGGAGGCAAACTCTTTTAAACACCTCCAAATAAAGCATTTATTGATGAAGCGAGGCCGCTTGCGCCGCGAGCCGGGCTGTGATGGGCTGGTCTGCTGGGTGGAGTTCTGACGAGAGGGAAGTCCAGAAGTGGAAAATGGCGGCGCTCGTGGAGTGAGGAGCGGTGGTCTGGCTTGTTGTGAGGCTCCGCCGAGGTGATGGGCCAGGGCTAGAACCCGCCATGCCTCTCGACTGCCTCATGAACGGCTTTGCACAGGGAGAGCAAGGAACAGCTCTGCCACATGTGTGAGAGTCTCTGGACCAGCATACCTGGGCCGGATTGAGGAAAGAGCTGCGGCAGGGTGGGTGTCGGTGATCCGGGCTGTGATGGGCTGGTCTGCTGGGTGGAGTTCTGATGAGAGGGAAGTCCAGAAGTGGAAAATGGCGGCGCCCGTGGAGTGAGGAGCGGTGGTCTGGCTTGTTGTGAGGCTCCGCCGAGGTGGTGGGCCAGGGCTAGAACCCGCCATGCCTCCCGACTGCCTCATGAACGGCTTTGCACAGGGAGAGCAAGGAACAGCTCTGCCCCATGTGTGAGAGTCTCTGGACCAGCATACCTGGGCCGGATTGAGGAAAGAGCTGCGGCAGGGTGGCTGTCGGTGATCCGGGCTGTGATGGGCTGGTCTGCTGGGTGGAGTTCTGACGAGGAGGGAAGTCCAGAAGTGGAAAATGGCGGCGCCCGTGGAGTGAGGAGCGGTGGTCTGGCTTGTTGTGAGGCTCCGCCGAGGTGGTGGGCCAGGGCTAGAACCCGCCATGCCTCCCGACTGCCTCATGAACGGCTTTGCACAGGGAGAGCAAGGAACAGCTCTGCCACATGTGTGAGAGTCTCTGGACCAGCATACCTGGGCCGGATTGAGGAAAGAGCTGCGGCAGGGTGGGTGTCGGTGATCCGGGCTGTGATGGGCTGGTCTGCTGGGTGGAGTTCTGATGAGAGGGGAAGTCCAGAAGTGGAAAATGGCGGCGCCCGTGGAGTGAGGAGCGGTGGTCTGGCTTGTTGTGAGGCTCCGCCGAGGTGGTGGGCCAGGGCTAGAACCCGCCATGCCTCCCGACTGCCTCATGAACGGCTTTGCACAGGGAGAGCAAGGAACAGCTCTGCCCCATGTGTGAGAGTCTCTGGACCAGCATACCTGGGCCGGATTGAGGAAAGAGCTGCGGCAGGGTGGCTGTCGGTGATCCGGGCTGTGATGGGCTGGTCTGCTGGGTGGAGTTCTGACGAGAGGGAAGTCCAGAAGTGGAAAATGGCGGCGCCCGTGGAGTGAGGAGGCGGTGGTCTGGCTTGTTGTGAGGCTCCGCCGAGGTGGTGGGCCAGGGCTAGAACCCGCCATGCCTCCCGACTGCCTCATGAACGGCTTTGCACAGGGAGAGCAAGGAACAGCTCTGCCCCATGTGTGAGAGTCTCTGGACCAGCATACCTGGGCGGATTGAGGAAAGAGCTGTGGCAGGGTGGGTGTCGGTGATCCGGGCTGTGATGGGCTGGTCTGCTGGGTGGAGTTCTGACGAGAGGGAAGTCCAGAAGTGGAAAATGGCGGCGCCCGTGGAGTGAGGAGCGGTGGTCTCTCTTTTCCTACATAAATATAATGTGACCTATATGTGAATCTATTTTAAAAATTGTGCCAATAGTACTGAGGAAACCACCACCAACAAACAGATGGGTATGGTGATTACCCAGTGAAATACCTATGCTACAAAGCCTGAGTAGAGCATAGCACTGATCTTAAAGTCAAGATTGAGTTGTTTACACCTTTCCGCATGCAGATGTCCCTAAAGCCACATGCCTGTCCAGTGTGAATGATAAGGTCCCTGTGGGTCAGTGCTGCCCTGCAGTTCTCTGTGTCCTGCCAATCACCAGGTGGGAATGTACAGTTCCTGAAGGAAAAGTGTGACCTCAGGAGGAGAAGAAGGCTATAGGGGTGACCCACTCTTTCAGTTTGAATCACTCCTCACCAAAGATGAATAAATAATCCCCAAAGGCAATAGAAATGAAGGCAGGACAACTGGCCCTTAGTAGTAAGTTTGCCACTGTGGGGCATGAGAAGGATGAGTCAGGGAAGGGGCCACTATGACAATACAGAGGGAAGTGGTCACTCTGCAGAGGACTGGGTGCTGAAAGGAGGGAAAATGATATGCATGATACCGTCTTAGGAAGTATATTGTAAACCACAGTGGCAAAAGGGGAAGAAAAGATAGGGAAAAAGAAAAAACAGAAAAATAAAATGTAACTTCTATAGAGACAAGCTTGGAGGCTGAAGGGAACTGGAGCATTCTTGGGGGAAAAGAGTGGACACTGGTGAAGAGATTGGTGTTTACATATAGTATAGCTGAAACTCATGAGTGACATTGTAACCTTGTATTCATGATGATTCAATTAAAAATTGAAAAAGAAAAGTGTTGCAGTATACTGTTGCCCAGAGCCTCTGCACCTTGCCTGGAGTTACCTACTTCAGGTTACTTTGTAGATAAGGGGCAAGAAAAGTTTTTATTTGTGACTTTATGTGGCAGTATATCATGCCATGTATTCTATGTTAGCTGGTATAAATATTTTCTCTCATGCTTCCACAATCATTGTGGGACTAGATAGATCTTACCAGTATATTTACCTGTCCATGTTGGATTTCTAAGTAATTAGACCAGAGAGAAATGCTGTCTGCCTCCAAGCAAACATGCATGGTTCTCTAGTAAGTCTAAAGGCTAATATATAAAATGACTATGAAGTAAAGATGAGAATCTTGTGAAGACTTGGAGAAATATACACTTCGCTGTAGAATATACATTGGTACAGATGCATGCTCTTCCCCTTATATATAGGACCTGGTGGAAAACTTAGGGCAAGGCCTGCAGCCTTGACTGGGGCGATATTAACATTTCAGTGGGACTAGGTGAAGTCATGGGAGAAGTACCTGAGGGGTATTGACCCTAACTGTTTTCTGTTGATGTGGGCTGGTCAGGGCTGAAAAGTTATAAAAGCTGTAGCCTGCTTTCTTCCACTTTTCACCTTTTGCCATTTGCCTTTCTTCACAACTTTTAGCCTTTTCACCTCTCTTTTTCCTCTTCACCCTCTGCTCCCCTCCTCTCCCTACTCTTCCCTGTTGGGCCTTGGCACTTGGTAGCGGCCATCTGGACTAGGATTCTAAACCTACATGTGGCGCGGGCCCAGGCAAGAACCTAAAGTCTGGGGTTTACCAGTTACTGGATTGTATACCAGAACAAGTGTGAGTAAAGCCTCTTGAAACTTTTCTGGATTATCGTGTCTTTCTCTATCTGCCTACAGCCAGTCCCCTGGGGTTGAAGGGGATCTCTCCTATGCCCTGCTCCCGAATTTGGTCAGGGAGCCCAGTGCTCTCTGACAGAAAAGGACATCTTATTGGCAAAGGACACAATGTGTGGTCTGTGAGAACATATCTAAAATTTCCTATACAGTGGGCTTAGATGGTCACTATCACTATCTTCAGGTTAATCATCTATTTGCTAGAGGGGCACCAGTAATATCTCCATCTGTCCTGTCTCATGCTAGTAGAACCCAAAGTCATTTGCTTGCTTCAGGAATATAAAGAGCCTCAAAACATTATATTAGGTCACTGGAATGACCTAATATAAATGTCACTGGTATTTGGCATATCAAATAATACACGAGGAGTTTGCCAGGCTTGCTGTGGCATACTGTTGTAGTCACCTCTAAATAAAGAATTTATTGATGAACCATGCAGCTCTAGCTGCTGCGCAAGCTGGTCTGCGAGAGTCTGGTCTGCTGGGTGGAGTTGTGACAAGAGGGAAGTCCGAATGTGGAAAATTGCGGCCACCATGGAGTAGGGGGGTCATCTGGCTTGTTGTGAGGCTCTGCTGTGGTGGCAGGCCAGGGCTAGAACCCGCCATGCCTCCCGGGTGCCTCATGAGTAGCTGGGCACAGGGAGAGCAAGTAGCATTTCTGCTCATGTCTGAGAGTCTCTGGTTCAGCATACCTGGGCCTGATTGAAAAAAAAACTGCTGCATGGTGGGTGAGATGATCCTAGCTGTGATAGTCTGGTCTGCTGGGTGGAGTTGTGATGAGGGGGAAGTCCGGATGTGGAAAATGGCGGCCCCCACGGAGTAGGGGGTCGTCTGGCTTGTTGTGAGGTTCTGGTGGGATGGCAGGCCAGGGCTAGAACCCACCATGACTCCCGGGTGCCTCATGAGCGGCTGGGCACAGGGAGAGCAAGTAGCAGTTCTACCCCATGTCTGAGAGTCTCTGGTTCAGCATACCTCGGCCGGATTGAAAAAGAACTGCAGCAGGGTGGGTGTTGATGATCCAGGCTGTGATAGTCTGGTCTGCTGGGTGGAGTTGTGATGAGAGGGAAGTCAGATGTGGAAAATGGTGGCCCCCATGGAGTAGAGGGCATCGTCTGGCTTGTTGTGAGGCTCTGCTGGAGTGGCAGGCCAGGGCTAGAACCCGCCATGCCTCCCAGGCGACTCATAAGTGGCTGGGCACAGGGAGAGCAAGTAGCAGCTCTGCCCCATGTCTGCGAGTCTCTGGTTCAGCATACCTGGGCCGGATTGAAAAAAAAATACTGCTGCAGGGTGGGTGTCAATGATCCGGGCTTTGATAGTCTGGTCTGCTGGGTGGAGTTGTGACAAGAGAGAAGTCCGGATGTGGAAATTGGCGGCCACCATGGAGTAGGGGGTGTCATCTGGCTTGTTGTGAGGCTCTGCTGTGGTGGCTGGCCAGGGCTAGAACCCGCCATGCCTCCCGGGTGCCTCATGAGCGACTGGGCACATGGAGAGCAAGTAGCAGCTCTGCCCTATGTCTGAGAGTCTCTGGTTCAGCATACCTGGGCCAGATCGAAAAAAAAAACTGCTGTACGGTGGGTGTCAATGATCCGGGCTGTGATATTCTAGTCTGCTGGGTGAAGTTGTGACAAGAGGGAAGTCTGGATGTGGATAATGGCGGCCCACATGGAGTAGGGGGTCATCTGGCTTGTTGTGAGGCTCTTTTTGGGGTGGCAGGCCAGGGCTAGAACCCACCATGCCTCCTGGGCACCTCATGAGCGACTGGGCACAGGGAGCGCAAGTAGCAGATCTGCCCCATGTCTGAGAGTCTCTGTTTCAGCATACCTGGGCCAGATTGAAAAAAAAACTGCAGCAGGGTGGGTGTCGATGATCCGGGCTGTGAGAGTCTGGTCTGCTGGGTGGAGTTGTGAGGAGAGTGAATTCCAGATGTGGAAAATGTTGGCCCCCATGGAGTCAGGGGGGTCGTCTGGCTTGTTGTGAGGCTCTGCTGGGGTGGCAGGCCAGGGCTAGAACCTGTCATGCCTCCCGGGCACCTCATGAGCGGCTGGGCACAGGGAGAGCAAGTAGCAGTTCTCCCCCATGTGTGAGAGTCTCTGGTTCAGCATACCTGGGCCGGATTGAAAAAAAAACTGCTGCAGGATGGGTGTCGATGATCCGGGCTGTGATAGTCTGGTTTGCTGGGTGGAGTTGTGACAAGAGGGAAGTCCGGATGTGGAAAATGGTGGCACCCATGGAGTAGGGGAGGGGGTCGTCTGGCTTTTGTGAGGCTCTGATGCCTTGTTGTGAGGTTCTTTTTGGGGTGGCAGGCCAGGGCTAGAACCCACCATGCCTCCCAGGCTCCTCATGATGGCTGGGCACAGGGAGAGCAAGTCGCAGTTCTGCCCCATGTCTGAGAGTCTCTAGTTCAGCATACCAGGGCCGGATTGAAAAAAAAACTGCTGCAGGGTGGTTGTTGATGATCTGGGCTGGGATAGTCTGGTCTGCTAGGTGGAGTTTTGATGAGAGGGAAGTCTTGATGTGGATAATGGTGGGCCCCATGGAGTCGGGGGTGGGGTTGTCTGGCTTGTTTGAGGCTCTGCTGGGTGGCAGGCCAGGGCTAGAATCTGCCTTCCCTCCCAGGCACCTCATGAGCGGCTGGGCACAGGGAGAGCAAGTAGCAGCTCTGCCCCATGTTTGAGAGTCTCTGGTTTAGCATATCTGGGTCGGATTGCAAAAAAAAAAAAACTGCTGCAGGTTGGGTGTCAATGATCTGGGCTGTGATAGTCTGGTCTGCTGGGTGGAGTTGTGATGAGAGGGAAGTCCGGATGTGGATAATGGCAGCCCCCAATGAGTAGGGGGATTCCTCTGGCTTGTTGTGAGGCCCTGCTGGGGTGACAGGCCAGGGCTAGAACCCGCCATGCCTCCCGGGCGCCTCATGAGCGGCTGGGCACAGGGAGAGCAAGTAGCAGCTCTGCCCCATGTCTGAGACACAATGTGTGGGTGTGAGAACATATCGAAAATTTCCTATACAGTGGGCTCAGATAGTACAATGGAGATTTAAGAATCTCCAATGACTTTTGTCTAAGACCATATTCACCAACTGTGTTTAGAGAAGTTGCCCCCCAAAAAGAGCAATATAGACTAGATTATTAGTGTATACCTAGGACAAGCTCAAATAGAGGTTTAGATAAATGTGAAATAGGTGTGTCCATATGCCAGTGGTGTGAATTTGGTGTTGACAGTAGAAAACCACTGTACTCTGGAGACCCAGAAAGTGAATCCAAGAACACAATCGGCAAGACTCCCACACAACAACTCAGAAAAAGGAAAAAAAAATGAAAAAGTCATTACTCTCTCAATACTATTCCCTTATATGGACTGGGGCTGGTTGGTGGGAGGCAAATGCATGTCTCTGGTGGTGGGGGGGGACACACTGGTGGTGGGTTTGGTGCTGAATAATGAGTCTTTCTAACAACTGTGTTGTGAAAAGCTTTGTACTTTGTAAATCATGGTGTTTAAATATCACTGTATCACTGTCTTCCCGTTCATCATCGATTTGCTCGAGCGGGCACCAGTAACATCTCCATATGACCTGTCTCATGCAAGTAAAGCCCAAGGGCACCTGCTTGCTCCAGGAACATAAAGAGCCTCAAACCATTCCATCAGGTCATGGGAATCAGGTAATTGTTACTGGTATCTGGCATATCAAATACGACACAGGTAGCTTACCAGGCTCTGCCATGCGGGTAGCATACTGTTGTAGTCATCTCTAAATCCAGCCTTTATTGATGAACCACGCGCCCGCAAGTGGCCATGTGAGCCGGGCTGTGATAGGCTGGTCTGCTGGGTAGAGTTCTGGCGAGGGGAAATCCGGATGTGGAAAATGGAGGTCCTCATGGAGTGGAGGGTCGTCTGGCTTGTTGTGAAGCTTTGCTGGGGTGGCGGGCCAGGGCTAGAAACTGCCACCCCTCCCGGCGCACCTCATGAGTGGCTGGGCACAGTGAGAGCCAGTAGCAGCTCTGCCCCATGTCTGTCTCATGTGCGTCCCTGTCCGATAAGGGCTAGGCTGCTTCCAGTTCCTGGGGTGTCTCCCCTCACTCCAGTCTCAACGCCTCCACCTGAAGTTTCCTGCCTTACACATGTGTATTAGGTCTGAGCCCATCTGCCTGGATCCTGTTGTGCCGGCCTCCCGGTCTCCCATTGAAGTGCAGCTGGTTGCTGGGTAAGCAGATGCACACCCAGTGACCTTGCCTGGTTCATGTCCAATGAAAGCTAAGGCCTGATCTGTATTAGACTTCTGTCCGCAGATTTCAGGGTAGGTGGGAGGCTTCCATGCCTCACAAGGAAGTGTTCCTGGCTTCATTCGTTTTTAATATATATTTATTTTTTTATTTTTTAATATTTTATATGAAAATGAGATATACAATTAAAAAAGATGTTCGTGTTTGGGGAGGAGGGGGAAGAGGAGGGGGAGGGAGGGGAGGGGGAGGAGGCAGGGGGGAGGAGAAAGGGTCCCTCCTTAATTGGGAGTGCGAGGAATTAGGATAAATCTATAGGTGGTGCTGGTGAAGGTGGCCGCAGTGATGATGGTGTGCTGTGGCCGTGGTGATGGTGGTGACTGTGTAGTTCTGATGTGACGTGACAGCGGTGCTTGATTGTGTTGATGGTGATGGTGGTGGAGCAGGAGCTGATGGAAACAGCCCATATAGCAGTGAGCATGTTTAAATAAATAAAAGGGAAAATAATAAAATGAAATGAAAAAAATACTTTGTAGCTGAGAATATGAAAATTCAAAATTTTACATTAAAAAAGCAAAAAGATATGTAACTTGCCCAAAGTAGAAATAGCAAGTAAACTGTAAAGCTATAAAATAAGATTCAAGAAGCCATCTGAGCTTGGTATTATTCAACCATATTAGGTCTTTATGTCTGTTCTATAATAAAGGAAAAGAAGGTGCTAAGAAGATTACATAATTAGTCAAAAGGAATGAGATCATTTATAGACTTAAGGAGGGGAAAAATGAACACTAAAATTACAGGAAATCACAAGAAAACTTGGGATTATCTACACAGAAACTGAACTGGAACCCTGATCCTTAAGTCTGCACAGCAAGGACACTGGTAAAGCACACTGGTAAAGAACACTGGTAAGTCTGCACAGCAAGGAAACTGGTAAAGCACAGAGACCAACTGGATGGAGAGCCTCCAAATAAAGAAGCCATGCCAGGGGAAACACGCAGTATGGGAAAGAAACAGCTAAGGTGTGTCAGGGAACGCCGCCGGGCTCCCGGACAGTGTCAGGACAGAAGTTCTCTTCTACCTCCGAGGATGCCGGGAGAACAAATGAAAACTCAAGAGTCGGTGCAGTTCCAAAAAAGGCTTTTAATAGCACAAAAGCTCTTCCATAGCACTCCAATATAATGAACAAACTCTAGCTCTGGTCCGAACTTAGACCATACAAAAGATCCTAAATCTCCCGCCAAAGAGAGAAGGTCTCACCTGAGCGGAGTCCTACCCAGAAGAAGGAGCAAAGGGCCAAAGAGCAAAAGCCAAAAGCCAAAGCCACAGGAGCCAAAAGCCTCAGGAGCCAAAAGCCAAAGGCTGAGGAGCCAAATGCGGAAGCGAAGAGGCCAAAGCCAAACGGGCCTCAAGTCAGTCTCCTTATATACACCAAAGTAATCCAAGGAGGGTCATGTCAACAAAGAACTCTAAACAGAGTATAGTGCCACACCCTATTGTAGGTATAAACAAAGGTTACACCAAGGACTAATCTCTTCTGAGATTATCTCTTATGTAAAACACTGGATAGAGGGGGCTGGTATAAAATAATATATCTTAATTTCATGAGCTTCATGTAATCTAGATGGTACCCACAAGATCCTTATTATTATCTGCACCAGGGTGATTCTGAGTATCTTGTTCTCGTGTACTGAAAGGGTCACACTCGCCTGCTTAAAGCAAACTAGCATGATCCTTCCTATAATCTTCCTATAGTCTCAACGTAGCCAGGGTGGTAGTTTCCTAGTAAATTCTAACTGTCCCATGCTGGGTGCAGCAGGTATAAAGAGGAGCTGTGCCCAATCTAGAAAACATGTAAGTCTTAGTAGATGTATAAGTCAGAAGTTATTCAATCAAGGTGACTTCCATTACTGCCACACCCTTTAGCAGTGTTTACATAGAAGAGAGGTCTCATTAGAATGAACCTTGGCTTAAATAGATTAAGCTGGGAGTGGGCAAAACAACAAAACTCCCAGAATAGCTAAACCTGTCCTCCAAAAAAGGTGCATTCTGAATGTTCCCCAAGGAGGGGGAGCATACTTGCACTAAAATCTGTCACCACAATTCTACAATCCTATACTGGCCTGCCACCCCAGCAGAGCCGCACAACGAGCCAGATGACCACCCCACTCCATCGGGCTGCCATTTTTCACATCCAGATTTCCCTCTTGTCAGAACTCCACCCAGCGACAGTCTATCACAGCCTGGATCATTGACACCCACCCTGCAGCAGTTTTTTTTCAATCCGGCCCAGGTATGCTGATCAGAGACTTATAGACATGGGGCAGAGCTGCTACTTGCTCTCCCTGTGCCCAGCCACTCAAGAAGCGCTCAGGAGGGGATGGCGGGTTCTAGTCCTGGCCCACCACCCGGCAGAGCCGCACAACAAGCCAGATGACCCCCCACTCCATCGGGCTGCCATTTTCCACATCCAGACTTCCCTCTCATCAGAACTCCACCCAGTGACAGCCTCAGCCCGTCTTGCCGTGGCCACCTGCGGCCACGCGGTTTATCTATAAATGCTATATTTAGAGGTGACTACAAGGGTATGCCACCTGCACTGCAAGCCTGGCAAGCTGCCCGTGTTGTATTTGATATGCAAAATACCAGTAACTATTATATTAGTTTATTCCCATGACCTAATATAATGGTTTGAAGCTCTTTATGTTCCTGGAGCAAGCAGATGCCCTTTGGCTCTACTAGCATGAGACAGGACATATGGAGATATTACTAGTGCCTGCTCGAGCAAATAGATGATCAACGGGAGGATAGTGATAGTGATAGTGATTGGCAAAGGAACAACTTACGTTGGCAAGCATGATAGAGTAGCACAGACTATATCAATCAATATCTTACAGAATAAGGAATTAAATAAAACCTTTCATGTTGGGTAACACCCCCAAGATAGCTTTGGATCTTTGCTGTTTAAGGTATCTATAGTTTAAGCTATCTACATATCTTTAAGCCAGGGTTCATACTAAAGAGATCTCTCCTTTGTGTAAACACTGATAGAGGGTGTAGCGGTTACAGGAGTCAGTTTGATTCTGAATTAATAACTCTTGGAATATCATTTCTACTGTGATTTCAATGCTACCTAATTTGTGAATAATTCCTCCTATAGTCATAGGTCCCAGAATGGTACAATAAGAATTTACTAGGAGGAGACTTCCCTGGCTATTGGTACTACTGTTACATTGAGCATTGAATGTCGACAAAGTGATATACATGATAACCCCTAAATGTATGTATGGTAAGCCACAATGTGTAAGAAAAGGGAAATAAAAGAGCAGTGTGGGGAGAGAGTGAGAGAGAGAGAGAGAGAAGAAGAAGAGGAGGAGGAAGAGGAGGAGGAGGAGGGAGCAGAAAAGTGCCTGCTACAGAAGTGGGCTCGGAGAGGGGGAATCTGGGGACATTGGTGGTGGGAAATGTTCACTGGTGGAGGGATTGGTGCTTCAACATTTTATAACTGAAACCCAATCATGAACAACTTTGTAAATATCTGTCTCACAGCATTTTAATACAAAATTTTAAAAAATCAGTTCTACCCAGATCAAAGGAGGGATAATGCTAGTTTTCCATCAAGCAAGTGAGCATGACCTTTTCAGTAAACAGAGGGCAAAACCCTTAAAATTACCCTAGTGTACAGTGGAATGTGGAAGGACTTTGGATGTTGGAGATACCATTTAGTTGCATGAAGTTCATAGTCTGAAACTGAGATGTGATTCTTCCCATGAATATATACCATTAGATATATTTCTTTATACCATTTCCCTCTCTACAGTGTTTGACATAAGAGATAATCTCTGAGGAAAGGACTAGGTCTTGGCATTATAACTTGTTTAGACCTGAACCAGAGGTGTGACACCACATAGAATCTGCACCTAAACACTGGTTTGTTGATCTTTGACGACACAGCCCTACTTGGAAGAAAAGATTTTTGCGTCTCTGGCTTTTAACAGGCTTTTACATCTTGATTTAGATCTTGATCTGAGAACATGATTGGAGGTCCAACCAGGCTTCAGAGACTTGGAAATCCCTAACCTTGGATTGTATAAACTGAGTTTGTTTACTAGTGATAATTAAAAATCTTTTTTAAAAAAAGCTGAAATTTTTATTTTTATTTAATTTATTTTCCTTTTTGGGTCACACCCTGCAATACTCAGGGGTTACTCCTGGCTCTGCCCTCAGGAATTATGGGATGCTGGGAATCGAACCGGGTCGACCACATGAAGGCAAATGCCTTACTTGTGGAACTATCACTCCAGCCCCAAGTAAAAGCCTTTTGGAACTGTGCTGAACTCGTGGATTTTGTCTGTCTGTTGCCGACCCTTGTGGTAAAAGGGAACTCATTCCCTGACAATGTTGGGAACTTCAGCAGTTCCCCAACACTTTCATATGTTTTAAATTTATTTGGGTTTTGGGTCATATCCTGTTTTGTGCAGGACTTATTCCTGGTTCTGTTCTCAGGGATCACTCTGGCAGGTCTGAGGGAAGCATATGAACTAGCAAACTATCGCCACACTCTTGCTCCAGCCTCAACAGGTTTTAAATTTATCCTTGTTTATATTGGGGGATAAAGTCAGCTTAATAATTAGATCGGTATATATGACTTTTTCATTATGACTTAGATAATAAAAGTTAATTTTTGTTGAACACCTATTTTTTTCTTTTTTAATATTGTTACTATTGACTTGCCATTTGTTTAAATAATGAAGAATTTCTGGGATACAGTAACTGGCTCTATCAAGTCATTGAATTCAACATATCACTACCAAATTTCCAGGGCCTTTCCACTGCAACAAGAAAAACCCTTAGATTCATCTCTTTCCCCATTTCCCTCTAAACACCATCATAGTGGGTAACCTTGCCTTGTCCCTGATCTTAGGGGAAGCCTTTTAATTTTTACCAATTGAGAATAATGCTTGCAGTGGGCTTGTGATAGATGGATTTGACTATATTGAGGAAAGTTCCTTCAATTCCCATTTTGTGGAGAGTTTTTATCATGAATGGGTGTTGAATTTTGTCAAGTGTTTTCCCTTCACCTATCGAAATGATGATATGGTTTTTATTATTTCTTTTATTGATATGGTTTTATTTTGATTGACTTGTGAATATTAAACTATCCTTGCATACTCAGAATGAATCGCACTTGGTCATGCTGTATGATCTTTTGGATGAGTCTTGGGATTCTGTTTGCTAGTGTTTTGTTGAGGATCGTTTCATCTGTATTCATGTGGGATATTGCTCTGTAATTTTTTTGTGATATCTCTGTTATTCAACTTAGTACTGAAAGTACTTGCCATGGCAATTAGGAAAAAAAAGACATTAAGGGTATCCAGATAGGAAAAGAAGACTATCAATATTTGCAGGTGGCATGATACTACACACAGTGAACCCTAAAGACTACAAAAAGCACCTAGAAACAAGAGATATGTACAGTAGAATGGCAGGCTATAAAATCAATACCTCAAAAATCCATGGCTTTATTATATGCGAATAATGAAAGAGAAGAAAGTGATATTTAAAAAAAACCTGTTCATAATCGTTCCTCAGAAAATAAAATACCTAGGAATCAACTTAACTAATTATATGAAGGACCTGCACAAAGAAAACTACAAAACACTGCTTCAAGAAATAAAAGAAGACATGAGGAAATGGAAACACATTCTCTGCCCATGGATTGAGAGAATCAACATTATCAAAATGGCCAGACTCCCTAAAGTATTATAAAGATTTAATTCAGTCCCTATAAGGATACCCATGACATTCACCAAAAAAATTGACCAGATATGCCTGAAATTTATATGGAACAGTAAACCCCCAAGAACAGCCAGAGCAATCCTTGGGAAAAAAGAAGATGGGAGGCATCACCTTTCCCAACTTCAAACTGTACTACAAGTTGGTATCAATTAAAACAGCATGGTATTGGAGTAAAAACCAATCCATGAACCTGTGGGTATAGAGTTGAATATCCTGACAAATATCCTCAAATATAGGGACTCTCATCTATTGTTGGTGAGAATGTCGACTGGTCTAGCCTTTCTGGAAAACAATAAGGACATTCCTCCAAAAACTAGATATTGAGCTCCCATTTGACCCAGTAATACCACTCCTGGGACTATACCTTGGGAGCCCAAACACAAAGCAGAAACGCCATCTGCATTTCTATGTAGATAGCAGCATTGTTCACAATAGCCAGAATATGGAAACAACATGTGTGCCCAAGAACAGATGACTGGATAAGAAACTATGATACATCTACACAATGGAATACTATGTTACTGTTAGGAAAAATGAAGTTATGAAATTTGCCTATAAATGGATGGACATGGAGAGTGTCATGCTGAGTGAAATTAGTCAGAAGGAGAGGGACAGCTATAGAATGACTGCACTCATTTGTGGAATATAAACATAATAGCATGAGTCTAATATCTAAGGCCAACCAAGCAAGGACCAGGAAGTCATGTAAATGGTTGGAAACTACCACAAGTGTGTAGGAGTCAGAGGATAGGTAAGATAGAAAAGGGACCAGTCTACTAATAATTGTTGGAAATGGTAACAGCAGACTCAGACTGTGCAGTGAATGTAGGCAAAGGGATATACATGATAGTTCCTAAAAGTATATATATCAAGTCCCAGTGTGTAAGAAAAGAGAGAGAAAGAAAGAAGAGGAAAAGTGCCTGCCATAGAGGCAGGCTGGGGAAGGGGTGGGAATCTGGGGACATTGGTGGTGGGAAATGTGCACTGGTGGAGTAATGAGTGCTGGAACACTGTATGACTGAAACCGATCATGAACATCTTTGTAATTGTGTATCTCATAGGGTTATAATAAAAAATTAAAAAAAGAAAAAATTAAAACCATCATTCAATAAGTCTGGCAATTTGTTTATTTTTTTCATTCGTTGATTTTAGTTATTCATTCTTTATTTTCCTTAGCATGATCACCTCAAGATCCATACATTGTGTCCTAACATGCATACTTTACTTTTTTTCTATGAGCAGAGTAGTACTCCATTGAGTATATCTACTATGACGTATTTTTCCTTTTGGTTCATACACAGCAATGCTCAGGGGTTACTTCTGGTGGTGCTTGGGTGACCTTATGGGATGTTGGGGATTGAACCCAGATCAGTCCATGCAAGGCAAACCCTCTATATGCTATACTATTGCCCTGGCCCCTACCACAACTTCTTTATCATCCATTTGTTGGGGAACACAAACCCCTGCTGTTTTATTTTTTCTTTTCTTTTTTTATTATTTTTTAATTTTTTATTATACCACCGTGAAACATACAATTATAAAGGTGTTCATAATTGGTTCTTGGTAATACAGTATACCAGCACCCATCCCTCCACCAGTGCCCCATTTCCACCACCAATGTACCCCACCCCTCCCGCCCACCCCCCATGCTGCCTTAATAGCAGGTACCCCAGTTTCCTCTCTTTCTCTCTGTCTCTCTCTCTGTCTCTGCATCTCTCTCCCTCTTATTTTACACATTGTGGCTAGCCCTGCAGATATTTAGAATTTATCACTAAATCTCTTTGTGTATATTCAATGGTGAGTTTTAATCAGCCATTACCATTTCCCACATTTAGTAAAACACTGGTATCTATTTATGTCATATTAATGAATGCAATCATTCTATATCTGTCCTTTTCCTTCTGAGTAATTTCACTCAGCATATTCTCTGCTCATGGATTGGAAGGATTAACATTATCAAAATGGTAATACTCCCTAGAGCTTTATACAGATTCAGTGCGGTCCCTATAAAGATACCCATGATTTTTTTCAAAGAAATTGAACAAACACTCCTGAAATTTGTATGGAATAATAAAACTCCACGAATAGCTAAAGCAATCCTTGGGAAAAAAGAAGATGGGAGGTATCACTTTCCCCAACCTCAAGCTCTACTACAGAGCAGTTGTAATTAAGACAGTGTGGTATTGGTATAGAGACAGACCTGTAGACCTATGGAATAGAACTGAGTATCCTGAACCCCTGCTGTTTTTATGACGCTGTACTTACTTATGAAAAGTGACCCATCATTATGTGTTTGAGAGCTATAGTGGCAGGCCCTAAGATTTCATTGCATGTTTATTCAGGTAAGTGGAGGGAAGTTACTGAGGGAAACACAATCTGACATTTACAAATGTGACAATTTTGCCAGGTAGCATACAATATACTGTCAGTTATTCCTCTGTTCTAATATCAATTGACTGATAAGAGCTAAGTTTGACTTGGAAGGTTTTCACTACCATCTCAGGTTTAAAGGACTTAATAAGAATTTAGTCAGAGACCAAAAACATTAACAACTTAGTTTGGGTCCCTGGCATTCCAGACCCAAGTTGTGTTTAATGACTTCTATAAATTGCTGCTCAGATTCCTTTCTGTCAGTCACCCTCTACTGCTTGATGTGTGTGCGCGCGTGTGTGTGTGTATGTGAGTGTGTGTTTTCTCAGAAACAGTGCTCATAAAGATGCTTTCACCATCGTTCACTAATGCATCAGTGCCTATTAATCAGTTCAATTTTCCCGGGAGCTTTGAAACCACTAATGTGACATGAAAAAAAATCATTAGTGTCTGGGGGAATATTTATTGATTGTGAGGTATCAGGTGGATTGATGAGAATAGATGAGCTGAGCTTGTGTTTGTGTATAATTAATGCATCATGATATTTATGTAATTATATTATGTTATGTATTTTTCTCTATGGGGATGGTGGTAGTTTTGTGCCATACCTAGCAGTGTTTAAGGTTTACTCCCAGTCCTGGGGTGGGGTTGGGGTATCATTTCTGGCAGTGCTAGGGAAACCGGTGCCAGGGATCACACAGATCCATCCTGCATATAAAGCATGCGCTGAGTCATTTGAGAAAAATATGTATGTGTGTATGTATGTGTGTGTGTAAAAAATATAGATACACACAAACACATACACACATGCACACTTATATTCCCACCTTGGAAACTTTGCGCATTGTGCTATGAATAACACTCAGGGCATTTTACTTTGATGTTCATAGCTTGTGTTCTCAGTCATTTATAAAAATATTAACTGTGTTTTCTTTCACAGAGTCAGAAAATGCCTTCAAGGCTCTAAGAAGCCTTAAATTTCACTTAACGAATTCCTGTGCCTTTAGAAAAGAAATATTTACATTTTGAAAGAATTGGAAGATTGATTTTTAAAATATATATCCTGAGCACAGTGATAGATATTGTGCATGTCATTTCATTTATAGGTGTTTATTTATAATATGCTTGTGCAAATAAAAATAATATCTAACACATTCTGTAAAACTATTATCTTAGAAAATAGCAAGATTACAGGGAAAAGGGACTTTGAGAAGGGTACTGAAAACCTATTTAACTTTGTAATGTTCTCACTAATAATCCTAATATTAAAATACTTGCTTAGGTTTGGAGGGATAGATCGGGAGTAAACTATCTGCCTGACCTGCAAGCCCATGGTATGAGTTTTAATCTCTGGAATCCAACCTGTGAAAGCATGATCTTGGCAGTACCTGCTGTTTGAACTTAACAATTCTGCTTTCACTAGCCCTTGGTTATGGAAATAATCCCCAGCTGCACCTAATCTAAGATAGTGTAGGCACCCCCAAATGGGTGTCATCTCTGGTGACACTGAAAGTGTATGTGCATAGGCAGAAAGTGCAACTTCTGGGAAACCTGTGTGAGTAGTGACTCCTGGTGACTCACAGTGACTCCTGGTGAGGACAGAAACTTTAACTGTGTGTCTCATCTAGCTTGAGAGCACATGTTTGAGAAGCACAACCTGGTATGTAGCCCCCAGTGGGCCCCACCATAAAATAAATAAAGAAGACTGGGAAGAAGGAGTAGTTAGAGAAGGAGAAGAGAAGAGGGAGAGGAAGAGGAGAGTATGTAAGCACCACACAAGGAATGTTTGTGTGTAACTCAGGTCATTGCTACAGTAACCCCATCATCCACAATGATAAAGGGAAAGGGAGGTGAGGATTGAAATTCAAAAATATACTGCCTAGTAAAATAACACAGACTTTCTTTATTTTTCCTTAAAGGTGAAGGTATTTGATGGAACGAGGTATAAAGAGAAGTTGACAGCTGCTGAGTGAATGTCATATCAGGGTGATTTGTTCAGCAAACACCTGCAGGACTGAGCACTTGGAAAGACTGCAGAAAGACACAGAATTTGGGGTAAGTGAGCAGAGGACATGGCTGTGTTCTGCAAAAGCATGTTGCAGTTAGCAGGGTTGGTTGTTTAGCAAATAGCAGTGCTTGGTGGGGCTAAACATGTGATGAGAAGGCTACAGAAACAGTACTGCAGGTAGGGCACTGGCCTTACATGCATCTGACCCAGGTTTGATCTAACGCTCTATGGTTCACTGAGACCCACCAGGAATTCACCTTGAGCACAGACTAGGAATAAGCCCTGAGAACTCTTGGGTGTGCCCCTCAAACAAACAAAAACATCACTATCACTATCACTATCTTCCTGTTGATCATCTATTTGCTAGAGCAGGGACCAGTAATATCTCCATATGTCCTGTCTCATGCTAGTAGAACCCAAAGGCATCCGCTTGCTCCAGGAACATAAAGAGCTGCAAACCATTATATTAGGTCATGGGAATGACCTAATATAAATGTTACTGGTATTTGGCATATCAAATACAACACAAGCAGCTTGCCAGGCTTGCTGTGCAGGTGGCATACTCTTGTAGTCACCTCTAAATAAAGCAATTATTGTTGAACTGCGCGGCTGCTGGCGACCGCGCGAGCCGGGCTGTGATACTCTGGTCTGCTGGGTGGAGTTGTGACGAGAAAGAAGTCCGGATGTAGAAAACGGCAGGCCCCCATGGAGTTGGGGGGGCATCGTCACAACTCCACCAAGCAGACCAGACTATCACAGCCCGGATCATCGACACCCACCCTGCAGCAGTATTTTTTTCAATCTGGCCCAGATATGCTGAACCAGAGACTCTCAGACATGGGGGTAGAGCTGCTACTTGCTCTCCCTGTGCCCAGCCACTCATGAGGCGCCTGGGAGGCATGGCGGGTTCTAGCCCTGGCCTGCCACCCCAGCAGAGCCTCACAACAAAAACATGATGTGAAAAAGAAGTATCTTTAAGACACCCTGACTTATGATCTCTACTGGGACAATTTCCCTGTTTTATAATCACATAAAATTAATTGACATAGGGCTGAATGAATAGTGCAGTGGGTAGGGCAGCTGTTTTTTACAGGGCTGACCCAGGTTTGATCTCCGTTATACACAAGCACTGCCAGGAGTAATTCCTGAGTGCAGTCAGGAGTTACTCCTGAACGTCATCAAGTGTGGCCCCAATGACAAAAATATATAATTAATTTGCATAATAAAATATGCATTAGCAGAACATAATATCATATTTATCATATTTTTGATAGTTGGAACACATATGCAAACACACACATGTATTATATTACAGAGAGAACGAGGTTCCAAGAAATTAAATAACTTCCCCAATTTATTGAAAGGATCCTGTTTTGTACTCAGTCTTTCACTTTCTTCCTATAAGGAATTTGGAATATCTTAAATGTTGATATTCTATGATGTTTCTTATAAAATCTATATGATAGAACTAGGAACTAATTCATGCAAATATGATATGCATATACATTTTATTGGTGCTTTTGAATGGATCTTTATCTCTGTACATCAAGATCCTATGTAATTAACCATATTCTACTCATGGAAAAACTTGATTTGATGGATATTCCTATGTAGAACCTATTCTGTGCCACCTTGGTATTTGGTTCTCCCTGGCAGTTCAAGGGGAAAAGCATGGGATGAATACTTATTCCATTAAGATTCTAGAAATGTATGTAATGAAATTTCAAGATCTTCCTACCTGAATGTCACTGCTGTGTGGAGGGAAAGAATGAGTTCTCAGTCTATGTTTAAAATGCTCACCGTAATGTTGGTTTGACAGTGATAGCCAGTTCTACACAAATCCTCAACGATACAGCAATAGCTCATTTTCGTGGCTAAGCACCCTGTTCTTAAGTTCAGTGGTATAGATCCTGGATGTGTTGCTTGTGAGCTCTGGAAACTTAGAAAACAAAGACAGAACACTAAAACGTTAAGCATATAAGCTCTTTGTGAATTGTGTGGCATGATTGAAATCAGTAATATTTATTATCATGACTGCTGAGCAAACTGCTACTACTTTTACCTTAGTTTTGCTAGTTCTTATGCTACTGAGTGGTCTCTAACAGAATTAGTACTAACTCATTTAAAAAAAAAACAAACACTTAATTTTGTTTACTTTAAGGGGATTTAAAAAATGTTGCTTCAGAAAACCAAGACTCTGAAATGATTAGACCCTGAAGGAGTCAAAGGTTGTAGGCAGCAGACAGGGGGTCCCCATATGGCAATGAATTCTTGCCCTAAAGCTGTCCAAAGTCACCTTTTGGAAACAGGAACCAAGGCTTGATAAGACCCATTAACCAACAACAAACCCTGAGGGAGTTGGATCAACCTTTCTCTGCCAGCCCTTAATCCAGCTACATTCCAGGAAAGAAGATCCAGCAGGAAATTAAGTCCAGAAAAGGAAACTTTCAAAGAAGACCACTCCCAAAGTCTACTCCCTTGGCAACTGCCCTAGCAAACTAAGTTGACTCCCCATATGGAAGTATCTTGGGGAAAAATCTATAAAAGCCATCCTGACTAAAGGACAGCACACACATGCTGCATGGACACACATGCTGCCTGAGCCCATGTGCCCGAGCACATGTGGTGCCTGAGCACGTGTGTTGCCCTCTTGAGATGTGTACTCTCTCACTCTCTCTCTCTCTCTCTCTCTCTCTCTCTCTCTTTTCCCTCCTTCCTTTTCCTAAAACCCTCCTTAATAAACATGCCGGCTCAGGTTCGATCTCTGACATCCCATATGGTCCCCTGAGCACCGCCAGGAGTAATTCCTGAGTGTAGAGCCAGGAGAAACCCCTGAGCATCGCGGGTGTGACCCAAAAAAGCAAAATAAATAAATAAATAAATAAATAAATAAATAAATAAATAAATAAATAGATAAATAAATAAATAAATAATAAAATCTGTAAAACTTCAAAAAAAAAAAAAAAGAGGACCAAGACTCAGATGATACTGTGCTAGAGGTCAGGAGCTTAGTACTGTAGAAACTCTGAAACTCAGCAAGATGAATGAAATCTAGATACTTTTACAATAAGGCACTACCAATTCTAATGAAAAATTACTGACCTACAAGAAACAATTTAGATTTCATTTTTAAAACATGTAAGGAAGCTTGATGAAAAGAGTTCCTGGCAGCTGCCAAGTGAAGGTCAAAGATCAGGACAAATTGTTCAATTAACAGCCTCTGAGTTGATCACATGGAAAAACTGTGCCCTCAAGCAGAATTTTTTTTTTTTTTTAGACCAAGTGAAAATAATGGACAAAATTCTCGTCCTCAGATGCTTGCTTTTTTAGCTGTGAAGAAAAGATATGCTAAACAGTGTGGCTTTTTGATATTTATTGGGATAATTCTAGACTTAATAATCTCAATACACTCCAAAAGATGAATGAATGATATCCTTCTAAAGGTCACTTAGCTACTTAATGATTGCTGGACTATTGTTTGTTCCCAGATATTAATTATCTTTGATTTCCGATAGAGAAGAAATTCCATTCTTAGACTTGTCATAGTAATTCCCCATCAAACTAATGAGAATCAAACAGAACACAATATACATGTCTCTATTCTTGGACATTACCTTTTGGAATTGGAAATTGAACCGTAAAATAAGCCTTAGATCTACCTTAATTGCCTTTGGTTTTTGCTTCATGCAGCCTCTAGAGACTTGAGTCTTGTTACAGCATCACATGAAACTGAAATAAGACAGGCTGGATAATTTGCTCAACAAAAAATAATTGGTTTCCAAATTCCAGTGCAAATAGGTTCATTTATCTGTTTACTTTCAGAAAATATTTTGTACACTTTGGTAACACTATATTGATTGGAAAGGGGCAGAGAAGATGAACATGGCCCCTGTACATAGATGAAATGCAAATTCATGAAGTATCCCATATTCTTCCTAACAAAAATGGAAAGCACTTCAGTGAACTATGGGATCAGTTTAAGAGGAAATTTTTTGAAAATATTTGTAAACCAAATATTTGAAAGTGATATATTATTATAACTTTTTATAAAATAACATATTTGGGGGGCTGGAGATAACAGTGAATAAGGTGCTTACCTTGAATATGGCTGCCCAGAGTGGAGCGATAGTCCAGTTGGTAGGGCATTTGCCTTGCATGCATCTGACCAGGGTTCGATCCCCGGCATCCCATATTGCCCCCTGAGCACTGCCAGGAGTAATTCCTGAGTGGAGAACCAGGATTAACCCCTGAGCATCGCCGGGTATGACCCAAAAAGCAAAAAAAAAAAAAAAAAAAAAAAAAGAAAAAAAAGAATATGGCTGCCCAGGTTCAGTCTCTAAAGTCCTGTTATTGTCTCCTGAGCTCATTAAGAAGTGATCCCTGAGCACAGAGCCAGGAGTAAGCCCTAAACATCGCTAGGTGTGGTCCCAAGACTAAAAGATAACAAACTTTTTTATAAATCAAGTCAAAAAATAATTTTAAAGAGGATCACTTTGATTTGAATGTGTCTAGTTTATCATTCATATGTCTGCACTTCTAGCTGAAACACAAATAAAATTAGGGAACCTCATTTTGAGCCCTAATTGCTTGCTTTTAACTTAGCTCATCTCTCCTGTCCTTTGTGAGCCTGAAGGTGACATCAGTGTATCCTGTAACACTGAATTGTGTCACTGGAGTATCTCTTTCCCAGATTAATTAGGAAAGATCTTTAGGGAAACAAAAGTTAGTTCTGCATAAATTAGTTCAAAATATTCAAACTGAAAGTGGAATGACTAGCATATATGACTGCCCATGAGTGTGAAAGTCCATCAGAGCAGCTTTTTGGGGGCTGCAGTAACATTTGTATTAGGACCTCCCTCACCCCAAGTCATACACAGAATAAAATAAGTTTGAATGAGAAAATTCAGCATAAAAAGTTTATGTCTTAAATATAAATGTCTTTAGAATTTTCATCTAGGATGCAAGCTTTGAAAGGCTAAATATCAATTTATTAAAAAGAATACCATAATTTTATAAGGTAGCAAGGATCTGGAAAAGAACATTAAATACTTGTTTGCTTCTCTTATGGACAAGTGAGTGTTCTTTAAATATTGCAAAATTTCTTTTCCTATGCTTTAAATGGATATATATATGTATATATATATATATATATATATAGTGTTTTATATATATAATATACTGACTCTACTTGCATGAGACAGGACATATGGAGATGTTACTGGTGCCCGCTCGAGCAAATCGATCATGAATGGGAAGCCAGTAATACAGTGATATATATATATATATATATATATATATAAATGTATATATATATAATATATATGTGAGAGACTCACAGATATGAGGCAGAGCTGCTACTGGCTCTCCCTGTGCCCAGCCACTCACGAGGTGCCCAGGGAGGGTTGACGGGTCAGAGCCCTGGCCAGCCACCCCAGCAGAGCCTTGCAAAGGCCAGATGACCCCCACTCCATGAGGGCCTCCATTTTCCACATCCCAGACTTCCCTCTCATCAGAACTTCACCCAGCAGACCAGCCTATCACAGCCCGGCTCCTGCAGTTACTTGAGTCCGTGTGGTTCATCAATAAATGCTGGATTTAGAGATGACTACAAGAGTATGCTACCCACAGGGCAGAGCCTGGAAAGCTACCTGTGTTGTATTTGATATGCCAAATACCAGTAACAATTTTAGACCTCATTCCCATCACCTGATGAAATGGTTTGAGGCTCTTTATGTTCCTGGAGCAAGCAGGTGCCCTTGGGCTCTACTAGCATGAGACAGGACATATGGAGATGTTACTAGGTGCCGCTCGAGCCAATCGATGATGAACGGGAAGACAGTGAAGACAGACAGTGATATTTATCACTTGATCACTTGACATCCCGTTATTTGTCGATTTGCTCGAGCGGGTGCCAGTAATATTCCATTTGACCCTATCAAGTTCCAGTGTAGCCCTGGTTGCTTCAGGAATACGAAGAGTCTCAAACCCTCAAACCTTCCTTTCAGGGTCTTGACAAAGAAGTCTGACCATCTTGTAGGTGGGCAGCCACATGATCTTTTGACATCCCGTGGGATCTAACAGTAATGGCTCTAGTCCGGTGGTCATCTCCAAATCGCATTACATGTCCAGCCCATCTGATTTTCAATGCCTTGGCAAACGAGACAGTGTCCCTGACTCTGGAACAGCGATGGAGGTCGGAGCTCCGATTCCTTCTCTCACTTGAGTGAGGCGTGATATTCCAAGTATAGCTCTTTCGATTCCTCTTTCGGAGACCCAAATAGCATTCTCATCCTGCTTTTGTAGGGCCCAGGTCTCTGAGGTGTATGTTAATGCAGGGAGAACAGTGGAGTTGAAGAGATGTGCCCAGAGCCGGGAGGTTCTTTTTCTTTTAGCTATTTCTTTGATGCTTTTGAAGGCAATCCATGCTACAATCTTCCTCCTGCACAGCTCGGGTTTTAGGTCGTTCATCATGTTGACTTATCGACCTAGGTACACATAACTACTACATTCAGAGATGTTTGTTCCATTGAGAATTAATGGGGCCTCTGAAACTAGTTCATTTTTATGAACATAGTTTTCTTTTAGATTCAGCTGTAGACGTATCTTTCCACATTCTCGGTTGAAGTCAGCCAGCATTTGTGCTGATTGGCTTATGTTTGGTGTTATTAGAATGATGTCATCAGCGAAGCGGAGGTGCTGTAGTTGCCGACCATCTATCTTCACTCCCATTCCTTCCCATTCTAATTGTCGCATGATGTTCTCAAGGGTGGTGCTGAAGAGTTTTGATGAAATGGTATCACCCTGCCGAACCCCCTACTTTTGACATTGATGATCACTTCTTTGTAGAATGGTAAGATCCTGGTGGTGAATCCGTAACACAGCTCAAGAATGATCTTGATGTATTGGGTTTGAATGCCCTGTTTGACTAGGGCTTCGATGACCATTTCAGTCGCCACAGAATCAAAGGCTTTCTTTAAATCAATGAAAGTGAGACAGAGTGGCATCCCTGAACTTCCAAGAAACTTCAATGAGCTTGGTTACCATGTAGATATGGTCGATTGTGCTAATCCTTTTTGTAAGCCAGCTTGCTCACATGGTTGCCCCTTCATCTAATGTTCTGCCAGTCCTATTCAGGATGACTCGAGTGAACAGCTTGTAGATGATGGACAACAGGCATGTGGGGTGATAGTTGCCAATGTCATGGATGTCTCCCTTCTTGAACAGTAGACTGTCCTGCTGGTTTTCCAATGGGGAGTGCTCCTTGCATTCAGACAGGTAGCGTGTGAAGAACTGAGCCAGTGTATTGATGAGTACTGAAGGCGGATTCTTCAGGTGTTTGGGTCTGACTATGTCTGGGCCTGGTGCTATTCCCTTCTTTACTGATGAAATGGAATGTTGAATATCAGAAGGGAAGAATGTTGGGAATGATATATCCGTCCTGGCGGAATTTGGTATTTGGGCAGGTGGATGTGGCTATCAAAGAGATTTGAGTAGAAGTCATGGATAATCTTCTCCATTGCCTTTCTGGTAGATGTGATAGATCCATCAGGACATTGGATGGCAGTCATCTTGGTCTTATAGTTGGCGGAAGGACAGGCGACGTTGCACATGTTTTCTCCCAGGTTCTGCTGCATCTTCCAGTATTTCTGCTCTTCTTTCTTTGAGGTCTTCCTTTATTGCTTTTTCTGCACCGCTTTGCAAGCTTGGATGTAGCATTTGGTCGCCTGAGGCTCATGCCTTGCCACATTGGCAAATGAGTTCGAGAGTTTCTGAAGACAGGTGTCCTTTTGTGTTTTTTTTTTCTCTCTTGGCATTCTTCGCACAATCATGGAGGTGCTGAACCAGTCGGTTGTATTCTTCATTGATGTCATCAATGATAGCATCTTCCCATGTTGCCGCAGTGGTGCCAAAGAGTTCCCAGTTGTGGTCATTCTGGGAGTTCTCTTCTTAAACTTTGCAGCCTTCTCCCCCCCCCCCCCCCTATTGCGTGAAATAGAATTTTGCATGAAGTAGAGGGTGGTCCAATCCTGTTTGGAATTTTGGGACAACAGAAACATTGGTCAGGCAAAACCGTCGATTGAAGATGATGTGGTCAATTTCATTGTGGAACTGTTCACCAGGGGATTCCCATGTCCAAAGTTTCGATTCAGCCTTCTGGAACTGTGAGTTCCCATGAATGGTCTTGGTGGACATGATGAACTCAGATAGTCTCTCACCCTATTCATACCATTCTAGGTCATGGGTCCCGATGTGGAGTTCTTCGGCCAATCTTCTCAGTCCTATCTTGGCATTAAAATCACCGACTATGATCTTGTAGAAGGTGTGATCTTTTTTTATAGAACTCCTCCAGTTCCATGTAGAATTTCTCAGTTTCTTCTTCTTTGTATGTGGATGTTGATGTGTAGACAACGAAGATAGAAACTTCTTGCAGTGGGCCACATCTCTTCAAGTGTAATCGTCCTATCTGGTTTGTTTTGCATTCAAATGAATCAATGTTCACGGCCATGTTCGTGTTGACAAGGACACCGACGCCACCGATGCCTCTTTCTTCGCATGTTCCGAGGAACAGTTTTCTCTGGTGTCAAAAACAGCGTGATGTGATTGACACCTCCTCATCTCAGTCAGACCAATGATGTCATACTTGATCTTTTGTGCTTGCACCATCAGATCTTCGATATATGCTTCCGTTGCCAGTGTGTGTGCACTGAAAGTACAGACTGTCATTTTAGTTCTTCTTTTTGGCAGCTTGGTATAGCCCTGAAATTTTTTCAGGCTCTCCTTGTTCATCCTTTTTAGTGCTGCCATATTAAGGGCTCTTTCAGGGTCAGGAAGATGAGATTTTTTATTACTGGTTTGGGCATATTGAGTATGCATTGGGCAGCTTGCCAGGCTCTGCCATGCTGGCAGTATACTCTTAGTAGCTTGCTGGACTAAGCACTGCCAGGAGTAATTCCCTGAGTGCAGAGCTAGGAGTATCCCCTGAGCATCACTGAGTGTGATGTTGCTCTCCTCCCTAACAAGCAGGTCATACCCTTCAGTCGCTCCATGTAGCTGGAGGACACATGGCCTGTGCCCTGGTCATCCCAAATCGATGAACAATGGGAAGATAAGTGGTACAAGTAATATATGTATATATATGTATATAATTATTATTTATGAGTTCCAAGATGAAAATGTTTCCTTTATCACCAAAGTCCAATATAATAGAAACAAATTGAAAACGTTACAGAAACACAACCTGTTACTATTATGTTGATGTTATCTTTACTTTTCTCCTTTAGTCATCAGAGAAAAAATATTTTTACATTTATAGAATTTAATGGACTTTTAATTCTCCATGCTCAAGAGCACCATGTCAATGAGAGGTACAAAATTTCATGATTTGATTCTCATTTTTTGTTTTGTTTGTAGGGAGGCT
>JAJIBD010024455.1:0-11492 GCA_021461705.1 Cryptotis parvus
AGAATTTGTCTATTTCTTCTAGGGTTTTCTTGTTTTTTAGGTGTACAGGCTCTCATAGTAATCTCTGATGATCTTTTGAATTTCTGAGTTTTCAGTTGTGATGTCTCCGTTTTCATTTCTGATTCTATTTATTTGGGTTCTCTCTTTTCCTTTTCTTACAAGTCATGCAAGTGGTTTGTCAATCTTGTTTATTTTTTTCAAAGAACCAGCTTTTGGTTTCGTTGATCTTCTGAATTGTTTTTGACATTCCATCTCATTGATTTCTGCTCTAAGTTTTATTGTTTCTTTTCTTTCTGCTTGGTTGGGTTCCTTTTGTTGATCACTCTGTAAGATCTTAAGCTGTGAAGTCAGACTGTTTATGATGGCCTTTTCTTCTTTTCTGATGAATGCTTGAAGAGCTATGAACTTGCCTCTTAACACTGCTTTCGCTGTATCCCACAAGTTCTGGTAATTTGTGTCTTCAGTCACATTTGTTTCAAGGAATCTTTGGATTTCCTCTTTGATTTCTTTTATGACTTGCTGGTTGTTCAGCAGTGAGCTGTTTAGTTTCCAGGTACTTGGTATTGGTCTCCGTTTTTGTGTACAATTAACTTCTATTTTCAGTGCTTCATGGTCTGAAAAAATAGTTGGCACAATTTCTATCTTCTTGATTTTATGGAGGTATGATTTATGGCTCAGCATGTGATCTATTTTGGAGTATGTTCCATGGGCACTGGAGAAGAAAGTGTATTCAGCTTTTTGGGGATGAAATGCCCTGTATATGTCTACCAGCCCTCTTTCTTCCCTCTCTTCTTTAAGGGCCAGTATTTCCTTGGTAAGTTTCAATCTTGTTGATCTATCCAGGATTGATAGAGCAGTGTTGGAAGTCTCCAACTACAATTGTGTTGCTGTCAATGTCTTCTTTGAAGTCTATTAGTAGTTGTTTTTAGGTATTTTGCTGGCCCCTCGTTGGGTGCATATATGTTTAATAGCATGATTTCTTCCTGATATATGCATCCCTTGACTATTAAGAAGTGACCTTCACTGCTCCTTCTGACCTTCTTCAGCCTGAAGTCTATGTTGTCAGATACCAGTATGGCTACCCCAGCCTTTTTGGATGGGTTGTTTGAATGAAGGATTGTTTTCCAGCCTTTTATTTTGAGCCTATCTTTTGCTCTGATTGTTCAGGTGTGTTTCTTGAAGGCAGCAGAATGTCAGATTCAATATTTTGATCCATTGTGCCACTCTGTGTCTTTTAACTCGTGCATTTAGACCATTGACATTGAGAGAGATTATTGTCATGGGGGTTTCGTGCCATCTTTCTGAATAGGTTGGTTGTTCTTTTGGGTTATGTCTCGCCTTATAGTAGATCTTTCAGTACTTCTTTTAAGGTTGGTTTTGATTTTACAAAGTTCCTAAGCTGTTGTTTATCCAAGAAGTTGTATATCTGTCCTTCAAATCTGAGCGAGAGTTTAGTTGGATAAAGAATTCTTGCTGAGGCATTCATTTCATTAAGTTTTTTTTTACTATATCCCACCACTGCCTTCGGGCTTGGAGGGTGTCTTCTGAGAAGTCTGCTGAAAGTCGAATGGATGCTCCTTTGTATACAATTTTTCTTCTTTGATCTTGCTGCCTGAAGAATTATGTCTCTGTCTATGGCATCCATTACTGTGACTAGGATGTGTCTTGGGTCTTTCTATTGGGGTCTCTTCTTGCTGGTACACGTCGGGCTTCTTGGATCTGGATACCTTCGTCCTTTAACTCGGGAACTTTTCAGCCAGGATGTTTTTAACTGTTTTAATTTCCTTGGGGGTTACTTTCCCTGTCCTGTCCCTCTGGGACTCCTATGATTCTTATGTTGTTCCACCTGGCTTCATCCCATTGTTCTCTGTTCCGTTGCTGATCCATTTTCCTGTCTTTTTCCATCTTATGTAGATCTCTGTGTGCTTTCTGCAGCTCATCTTCAGTCTCACTGATTCTCTCTTCCGCTGCTGTCATCCTACTGTTCAGAGCCCTGATTGTGTTTTTCATTTCGTCTACTGAGTTTTTAAGCGATGATATTTCTATTTGCATGGTTCTCATTTCTGCTCTCATTTCCTCCCGTAGTTTATTGACTGCCCTTTCAACTGCTTCATTTATGTTCTCCTGTATTTTATTGGACATATGCTCAATTTTTTCATTGAGCTCCTTAAACATCCTACCAATTTCTTCTCTAATTTCATTGTCAGAGAGATCATGCACATCTTTATTCTTTTGTGAGTTTTCAGGGTCGATTCCTTCATCTGTTCTTCGAGCTGGGGATCTGCGTTGTTTCCCCATGGTGTTGTGGTGTTCAGGGATAGATTCCTCTGGTGTACTGTTTCTTTTTTCTTGAGGGTATTACCTTCCCTTGGTGTTGAATTTCCTAGTTTTTCTATTAATAAGCAGCCGCATTCGGGGCCGCTCCGCCCGGCCAGTCGCACACCCCAGGGAGGTTACCTGAGGTGGAGTCAGGCCGGCGTGAGAGTTCACAATCATCCCTGCGCTTCTTCGTAGACTCCTGAACACTATATATGGAGCAAGTTTAGGGTTCAAAATCTCCCTTAGTTTTTTCACTTATGAAGTGAAAATATTTTTCCCAGTCAATTAAAGTGGGCAAAGCAGTTAAGAGTAACACAAAAACTGTATCTTCAAAGACATCGAATCTACAATGTTTGTTTCTGGGTGACAGTGCTTCAGGTTTGAGATCTCCACCATGCATGTGGCCTTTCCTCACCTATGAGCCCACATATGGTGCTGATTCCACCCAGTGTATTCACGAATAGCATCTCCTGTTGAGGATGTGCCCCCTGTATCCAGTCAGTGTCTAGTTTTGGTGGTGTTGTTACTTTTGTGTTGTTTTCTGTTTGGGGACCTCACCAGAGTGTGCTCAGGCCTTACTCATGGCTCAGGGCTTACTCTGGCGCTCAGAAATTCCTTCTGGGCACGGTTTGTGTCAAGTATTTGATGCCAGGGTACCAACCTAATTGGTCACATGCTGGCCAAATGTCTTGCCTACTATATGCTCTCTCTGGCCTCTGTTGCTAGGTTTTCACAACTATAATTCACACAAGCCCACATCATCATTTGTATGTAGGTTTGGGTAAACGTGCTTTCATTTTTCCTAGTGTAAGTACTCGAGGTGTGGGGTTACTGTATTAAACTAAATGGTAGGTCTGTATTAAATTTGATAAGGAGCTTCTATATTGCTGCATTGTATCTTTTATACTGCAAATGACTTAAGTTTTCACATAGTTTATTGATACATGCAGTTGGGATTTTGTTTTATGTGTCATATTGAAGACCTCAACAGCATACATTTTCCCCCAAATATCATTCTAATCTAATCTATGTAAATAATTTGTATATATGGTATGTAGTTTAGCCCATTCCCCACCATACCCCTCTTCCTCCTGTCAAGCATTTGGGTGTTTGACTGCCCCTAGCAGCCTGTATTACAAAGTCGTTCTTTTTCTGTTAGATTGCTTTGCAGCTTTTCCACAGTTCCCATTGTGAGAGTGTTCCTGAGGCCTCTGGATTCTGTTTCTTTGCTATGAGTGTTACCTTTCACTACCACACTGTCCTGATTATTGTAGCTTTAGAACTGTCTTGAAATTAGGTAACGTGAGTTGTCCAGCTTTGTTCATTTATCACAGACGGTAGCTAATGAAGTCCTGGATGTTGCTCTAATGGTAGAGCACATGCCTTGTTTTGGAGGAGCTTTCTTTGACACCTGGTGCTGTGTGTTCCCAGTATAGCTGGGTGTGGGCCTGTGGTACCCAGGCCCCGAGCTCATGAGCCATGCTGGCTGTGGAGCCCAGCAAGAACAATAATCAGAGAATGAAGTTCATTTCAGACACAAAGCACAATGATTCAATATTTGTATTTATTGTGAAATGACCACTTGCTCTCCCCTGTACCCAGCTGTTCATGAGGTGCCTGGGAGGCATGGTGGGTTCTAGCCCTGGCCTGCCACCCCAGCAGAGCCTCACAACAAGCCAGACCACCATCCCCTACTTCATGGGGCCCGCCATTTTCCACATCCGGAATTCCCTCTCGCCAGAACTCCACCCAGCAGACCAGACTATCATAGCCCGGCTAGCACAGCCACTCAGCGGCCGCGCAGTTCATCAATAAATGCTTTATTTAGAGGTGACTACAACAGTATGCCACCCGCATGGCAAGCCTGGCAAGCTGCTCGTGTAGTATTTGATATGCCAAATACCAGTAACATTTATATTACGTCATTCCCGTGACCTAATATAATGGTTTGAGGCTCTTTATGTTCCTGGAGCAAGTGGATGCCTTTGGTTTCTCCTAGCATGAGACAGGACATATGGAGATATTACTGGTGCCCGCTCTAGCAAGTAGATGATTAACGGGAAGATAGTGATAGTGATAGTGATCACAGTAATTCTAGCTTACATTCATACTATTCTGTTGCAAAACTGTTTGTTATTGTTGTAAGGACTTATAAAATATAATTTCTGATCATTTTAGCCATGCAGTACAGTGTCATTAAAACCACTTTAGAGACCTGGGGCTCTATGTTATATTTTATACCTGAAACCTTGTATATTGATCCATTCAGAAATCATCCTTGGGTTTCTCTCAATTTCCCTGGAACTTTCCCACATTCCAGGGCACAACTGAGGTCTGTGGACATCCATCGGAATGTCGTCTTCACTTCTGTGTTTGAGGCTGTGATTCATGCCAGTTCCTTGCACACAGCACACTCTCTGGCCCTGGCTCTCCCCAGGTCTCTCTACTGGAGCCCTCGGCTGCCAGTGTACCCGCTGTTCTCTCAGAGATCTGCTGCACTACACCCCTGTTTCCAGGCGAGCAGAAACAAAAAGACTAGAGGTTCTGCTCTTAAATATTTGCCCAGTTTGCATGCTCTCATGCTGCGCCTTCAGACACTGAACAAAGACAGGCTGATGGTCTCATTCATTCTGTGCTTTCGACTGCGCTTGTGAGTAGGAATATTGGTTTGCATCCTGGATGCAGGATGGAAAACACCGGGCCACCACATCTTGCTCATGTTCAGAATCCACCCATGTTTCCATCTGTGTCTTCCTTGAAGTACCATCTTTCTCAACTCAGGCTCACATAGTAGGCAGACACTATTGATTTTAATGGGTTATTTAGCTCTACCTTTCTGGTTTTATATATATATGTATGTATGTATATATATATATATATGTGTGTGTGTGTGTTTTTTGCTTTTTTGGGTCACACCCGGCAATGCTCAGGGATTACTTCTGGCTCTGCACTCAGGAATCACTCCTGGCGGTACTCGGGGGACCATATGGGATGCCGGGGATCGAACCCGGCCAGCATGGGCTGGCTGCGTGCAAGGCAAACGCCCTAACCGCTGGGCTATTGCTCCGGCCCCATCTGGTTATATATATTAACCAGATAGATAGATAGTTAGAGATAAGATCCAAATAGATAGATGGTTAGATAGATGGATATACATCTATATGCATATATATATATACATATACATATATATTCTTTTTGGGTCACACCTGGCGATGCTCAGGGATTACTCCTGGCTCTTTGCTAAGGAATTACTCCTGGCGCTGCTCAGGGGACCATAAGGGATGCCAGGGATACGAACCAGGTCAGCTGCGTGCAAGGCAAATGCCCTACCCACTGTGCTATAGCTCCAGCCCCAGGTGGTTATATATATTAACCAGATACATAAATGATTAGATAGATGTTTCCAGTAGGGCCCTAAGTGTTCCCCGTGTGACCCTCTGAGAATGTGTTTCTTCAGCTGGTGCCTTAGAGTTTATGCCTCTTTTTGAAAAGTGCCACTGGAATTAGGATTCTAGTAGAAAAAAGAATTCAAGTGGAAAAGAAAGTTGGGATGTCATGGGATGTAGTAAAGCATTTAAGGTCTGGACTGCGCCTGCAGTTGAGGGTGATCTTGTGCTTTGGTCCTTGGCAAGAGGATGTGCTAATGTGGGGCAGACTGGCTGACCTACAGGGAGAGTGGGTGCCTCGCATGAGCCCCTTTACTCCTTCCGGGACACAGATCTGGTTCTTTGTGCTCGTGGAGTGCCATGGCGACCTGCATTTATGATGTGCATGACACAGCGGGGAGACAGCTAGGGAGCTGCTTTATGAGATGGGTCACACAGTGTGGAGACAGTCTTGGAGCCACTTTATGGGGTGGGTCACACAGCAGGGGGGACAGTCAGGAAGGTTTCTTTCATTAAAGTTTAAACTCAAGTAGAAGAAAAGAGAGAAGGTGTCAGAGATAATAGCTGACTGTTCATGTGCTGTCTGTGGGGAGATTTGCTTTCATCTCGACATAAACATGATGTGGTAACTGCAGAGACTATTCATTGAGCGGGTACCTGAGCTTGAACCCTCCCACCGCACATGACCCTGAGCACTGCTGGGCATATCCCTGATGGGGTATCCATGCTTGCATATCTCCACACACCCGAAGTGTCCCTGGCATGCCAGCGGCAGCTCCAGGCCTGAGCTGCACCCTGCAGTGGGGGCAGATGGGGGATATAGAACTCTCCTGCCTGGCTGGGAAATGTTGCTTGTAGTGGCTTCAGGCTCACTGAGCATTGCTTTGGGGACCCCGAAATAAATTAAACTTGATATGAATCAAAGTATTTGGAAAGGAGAAAAGTACTCTCTTCTATTATAGGCACATAGAAACGCACACGCCTGTTTTATATATTCTTTATCACGGTCTTGTCAACTCTGAATTAATTTCTGGTTCATTTGATTACAGTCTTTGTTTTTAAAAGTTTTCCATTTTGGAAGCACATTGTTAGATAGCTGTGTGTAATCAACATAGACTGGGACCTTATAAATAATGCCTCTTGAATTTGAAAATTGTTCTTACTTTTCTTGTGTGTAAACATTTAAAAAAAAGTATTTTTTGTGTTAGGATATTGAGAAGTTAATCAGAAGGAGAGTCAAACCTGGGTTAAGAAGAAATGTCTATTGTGGAGTGCTGAGTGTTTGCTCTTTCTTCCTGTTTGCATTTAAGATAGAATCTCTTTCACACTTGGATATCAATTTATATCTCACGATGCATAAAGATTTGCCAACTATTGTGTGTCTGTTGAAGGAAAAAATTTCATATTACTCTTTCCAGCCCAGGAACACGAGACAGAGAAAGTGAAACCAAGACACATTTGTCGGGGACGCCACCGGGGTCCCCAACAGTGCCGGGAAGTGAGTTCCATTTTACCTCTGATGCCGGTGGGGGAATGGATGAAGACTCAGGAATCCGATGCAGTTTTAAAAGGCTTTACTTATCACAGGTTCCAATATACCATCCAAGAGCACGGAAAACCTCTGGACTCTGGGTTCCCAGCTAGGCCTCAGCCACGTGTAGGCCAAGATGGCTGCCACCATGTGTTGAGGCCCAATAGAATGTAGAGGATGGAGAAACAAAATGCCAAGGGAAGCCAAAATGGCAAAAGAGGAAAGGGGCGAGAGAGGTAGCAGGCCTCCCACTATTATGGGAAGCAGGAAAGGTTAAATGCCCTTAGGTAATTTTTCCCAGCACCTCACCTAGGCCCTATTATATGCTAATGTTTTGAGCCAAGATCTGCCTGGAAATGCCTTTATAGGGTAGAGAAGGGAGTTTCTGAGATAGCATGTCTCTGTACCAAAGTTATACTAATGCCAGTTAAATATTTCTCCAAGCCTTCACAAGAGTCTCGTAGTTTTGTATTTTAGCTGTCTGAGTTATCAGGGGAGCCATGCTTGCTTGCTTGGAGGCAAACAGCATTTCTCTCTGGTCTAATTACTTAGAGATCCAACGTGGCCAGGCAAATAAGCTGGTAAGATCTAGCTAGTCCCACGATGATTGTGGTAGCATGAGAGAATATTTATACCAGCCAGTACAGAATACATGGTCAGATAAACTGCCACATTTAGACTACCCCCCCTATCCACGAAGTGACCTGCAGGAGGCAATCCAGGGCAGATGGAGAGGCTCTTACAGGAGTCCTGCAACACACATTGATCTAGAATTCACTAAGTCTGGCACAAATTGAGTAATGGCTTTAGATGCAGAAAAACCCTCTTTTGGCACTGGACAGTAAAGCGAGTAAGACATTTCCCTTGCACGAAGCACAACAGTGACCCAGCCCCAGCAGCCCATACAGTGTCCAAGCACCGCCAGGAATGTTTCCTAAATGCAGAGCCATGAGTATTTCTTGGTAATCACTAGGTGTGACACACACACTCAAAAAGAAAGACAAATTGGAAGATGGCTAATGTTTTCCTGCCTTGCACTGCTCTATTAATATCAAGATGCCCATCCGGTGTATTTATGGGTGTGTACCCTCATGCAGGGGAGGCAGAAAAAACCAAGAGTGGAACAGGGAACAAGATATGGCCCTTCCCCTGAGGATGCTGTGGGTCAGGTTAGAAGATAGCATCATAGGTAGACAGCACTGGTTCTCACGGATGTGCTGATCGCTTTTCTCCCTTGTATTCTGGACATTTGAATATTTGAATTTTTTTTTTGTTTTTTGCTTTTGGGTCACTGGATTTGGAGACAACCGCTGGACTAGAGCCGTTACCGACTGGATCCCACGAGATGTCAAAAGATCACGTGGGCCGCCCACCTACAAGATGGTCAGACTTCCTTGTTAAGACCCTGAAGGAACGGTTTGAGGCTCTTCATATTCCTGAATCAACCAGATGCCATTGGGCTACATTGGCACGTGATAGGGTCCAATGGAAATGTTACTGGCGCCGCTCGAGCAAATCTATGAATAACGGGATTCAAGTGATCAAGTGATCAAGTGCTTTTGGGTCATACCCAAAAAAGCTCAGGGGTTACTTCCTGGCTCTTTGCTCAGGAATTACTCCTGGTGGTGCTAGGGGACCATATGGGGTGCCTGGGATTGAACCCAGGTCGAACTTGCAAGGCTATCGCTCAGGCCCCCACTTTTTAATTCTTTTTAAAAACAATTTTTTTTCATCTGTTCTAAACATGTAGGTGTCTGTCTTAGAAGTTTCCAACAACGCTCTAGATTTTAAGAACATTAGCCTTGCCTTTGTTTCTGTATGTAATTATTATTCCTTATTTTTTAACAGTTCTCCCCGTTGAGAACTGTTAAAAAAATCAATGGGGAGAAAAAGCTGCAAAGTTTAAGAAGAGAACTCCCAGAACGACCACCAACTGGGAACTCTTTGGCACCATTGCGGCAACATGGGAAGATACCATCATTGATGACATCGATGAAGAATACAACCGACTGGTTCAGCACCTCCATGATTGTGCGAAGAATGCCAAGAGAGAGAAAGACACAAAAGGACGCTTGTCTTCAGAAACTCTTGAGCTCATTCGCCAACGTGGCAAGGCGCGAGCCTCAGGAGACCAAATGCTAACGTCCAAGCTTGCTAAACAGTGCAGAGAAGCGATAAAAGCAGACCTCAAAGACAGAAGAGCAGAAATACTGGAAGATGCAGCAGAAGCTGGGAAAAGTATTCACACTGCCCGCCTGTCCTTCACCAACTATAAGACCAAGATGACTGCCCTCCGACGCCCTGGTGGATCTATCACATCTTCCAGAAAGGCAATGGAGAAGATTATCCAGGACTTCTACTCAAATCTCTTTGATAGCCACATCCACCTGCCCACATACCAAATTCCACAGGATGGATATGTCATTCCCAATGTTCTCCCTTCTGAAATCCGACATGCCATCTCACCGGTAAAGAAGGGAACAGCACCAGGCCCAGACAAAAATCAGACCCAAACATCTGAAGAATCTGCCGTCGGTACTCATCAATACACTAGCTCGGCTCTTCACACGCTACCTGTCTGAATGCAAGGTGCCCTCCCAATGGAAAACCAGCAGGACAGTTCTACTGTTCAAGAAGGGAGACATTCACGACATCGGCAACTATCGCCCCATCTGCCTGTTGTCTGTCATCTACAAGCTGTTTACAGGAGTCATCCTGAACAGGATTAGCAGAACACTAGATGAAGGACAACCATGCGAGCAAGCAGGTTTCCGGAAAGGATTCAGCACAATCGACCATATCCACACAGTAACCAAGCTCATTGAGGTTTGTAGGGAGTACAAGATGCCACTCTGTCTCCACGTTCATTGATTTACAGAAAGCCTTTGATTCTGTGGAGACTGAAGCAGTCATCGAAGCCCCTAGTCAAACAGGGTGTTCAAACCCAATACATCAAGATCCTTCGTGAGCTGTATTACGGATTCACCACCAGGATCTCACCATTCTACAAAGAAGTGATCATTGATGTCAAAAGAGGGGTTCGGCAGGGTGATACCATCTCACCAAAAACTCTTCAGTGCCACCCTCGAGAACATCATGAGACAATTAGAATGGGAAGGAATGGGAGTGAAGATAGATGGTCGGCAACTACACCACCTCCGCTTCGCTGATGACATTGTTCTAATAACACCAAACATTAGCCAAGCGGCACAAATGCTGGCTGACTTTGACCGAGAATGTGGAAAGATAGATCTACAGCTGAATCTAAAGAAAACTATGTTCATGAGAAATGAACTAGTTCCTGAGGCCCCATTCACTCTCAATGGAACAAACATCTCTGAATGCAGCAGTTATGTGTACCTAGGTCGGGAAGTCAACATGATGAACGACCTAAAACCTGAGCTGCGCAGGAGGAAGAGAGCAGCATGGAATGCCTTCAAAGGCATCGAAGAAATAGCTAAAAGGACAAAGAACCTCCAACTCCAGGCACATCTATTGGAATCCACCGTTCTCCCTGCATTAACATACGCCTCAGAGACCTAGGCCCTACAAAAGCAGGATGAGAATGCTTTCGGGTCTCCCAGAGTGGCATCGAAAGAGCTATGCCTGGAATATCACGCCTCATTCAAGTGAGAGAAGGAATCCGGAGTTCTGACCTCCATCGCTATTCCAGAATCAGGGACACTGTCTCGTTTGCCAAGGCATCAAAAATCAGATGGGCTGGACATGTAATGCGATTTGGAGACAACCGCTGGACTAGAGCCATTACCGACTGGATCCCACGGGATGTCAAAAGATCACGCGGCCGCCCACCTACAAGATGGTCAGACTTCCTTGTCAAGACCCTGAAGGAATGGTTTGAGGCTCTTCATATTCCTGAATCAACCAGATGCCATTGGGCTACTTTGGCACATGATAGGGTCCAATGGAAATATTACTGGCGCCCGCTCAAGCAAATCGATGAATAACGGGATTCAAGTGATCAAGTGATAGAAGTCTATTACTCAGAAGTTATTCAGAGTCATGGGGCTGGAGCGATAGCCCAGCGGGTAGGGTGTCTGCCTTGTATGCGGCCGGCTTATTCTGGCCTGGGTTCGATCCTCGGCATCCCATATGGTCCCCTCGAGCACCGCAAGGAGTAATTATTGCGTGCAGAGCCAGGATTAACCCCTGAGCATTGCCGGGTGTGACCCAAAAGGCCAAAAAAAAAGAAAAAGAAGTTATTCAGAGTCAACATGACTTCTGTAACAGCC
>JAJIBD010024456.1:0-16441 GCA_021461705.1 Cryptotis parvus
ATTACTTTAGTGAATAAAACCACGAATTTAAATATTTCAATTAATGCATATTTAGAATTTAAATGATAAAATATTAAAATTGAATTTTATGTCATTACAGACATTAGTATAAAAGTACCACCATAGTTTACAGTAAAATATGCATAAAATTATAAAGAAGTTTTAATTTACTATTAAAGAGACAATTTAGGCATAATTTGCCTCATTTTAAGTATATACATTTTACTTTTGCTCTCAGAGAATAAATGTTTAACATAACTCTTAAATTATTCCTTAATTTTATTTACACACTAAATTCTATTTGTTTACATTCTGATGCGCTTGAGAAGTTCTGAGTACATCTTTATTAGGAATTTCTCCAGATTTGAATATTCTATCACTTAAGAGGCAGAGTTTTGGGGGCCGGAGCGATAGCCCAGCGGGTAGGGCGTTTGCCTTGCACGCGGCCGGCCTGTGCTGGCCTGGGTTCGATCCTTAGCATCCCATATGGTCCCCTGGGAGCTCAGGAGTAATTCCTGAGTGCAGAGGCAGGTGTAGCCCCTGAGCATTGCCGGGTGTGACCCAAAAAAGGGAAAAAAAAAGATGCAGAGTTTTGACCAGGTATACTAAAAGCACTAAACCATTCCTGGATCAGGTAGGTAGTAATTCTGTGACTTTAGACTGAGAATTCATTCTCGTCTTTGATAAGTCTTAATTCTTAGTAATGAGTTGTTCCTTGGTTAGATTAATGAAGAAGAGGAAAACCAAGATCCAGAAAACACTTTTAAAGGATACCGTCCTGGTAAACTCAAGCTTAGTTTTGAAGAAATAGAAAGACAAAGGAGAGAAGATGAAAAGAGGAGAGCAGAAGAAGAAGCCAGGAGAAGAATAGAGGAAGAAAAGAAGGCATTTGCTGAAGCAAGGAAAAGCATGGTAATATAGGGAGTATATGGAGGGTGGGTGCCATCAGGATTCATTTTTTTTAAGCTCTTGAGCTTGGTGCGGAACCATAGTACAGCAGGTAGGGTGTTTGCCTTGTGCATGACTGACGTGGGTTCAATCCCTGTCATTCCATAGGATTCCCCAAGCAGCACCAGCAGTAATTCCTGAGTGCAGAGCCAGGAGTAAATCCTGAGCACTGCTGAATGTGACCCAAAAAGCCAAAAAAAAAAAAAAAAAAAAAAAGAATGCTGTATTAGGGGCCAGAGAGATAGGATAGTGGGCAAAGGATATTTATTTGTAGATAGCCAGGAAGAAGCCCTGAAAACTGTTGGGTTTGGCATAAACAAATAAACAAAAGTGATAGTGGCCTGATTATGATGGGATCATGATATTGTGTGTGTGCGTGTGTATAATGGTTTAACTAAATTTTTTTTTATTATTATTTTAAAAATCTATTTATTAATCTATCTATCCATCCATCCATCCATCCATCTATCCATCATTCATTCATTCATTCATCCATTATTTGTCTATTTATCTATTTATTTATTTTTGCTTTTTGGCTCCACCCACTAATGCTCAGGGGTAACTCCTGACTCTGCAATCAGGAATTACTCCCAGCGGTGCTCAGGGACCACATCATGTCGGATGCCAGGGACTGAACCCAAATTGGCTGCGTGCAAGGCAAACACCATACCCACTGGACTATCACTCCAGCCCCAAATGTTCTATTTCAATCACGAGATTAGTGATGTTTAAAACTCATTAAACGGTTCTTGATATTAGAAAAACCTAACATCTAACTCTAGTTAGATGTTAACATCTAGTGTAAATAAAGTGTGTTCATTGGCATAAAGGCTACTATTTTCTCTGCAATCACATTTCTTATTCTATATTTAAAAAGTTTATTTTTATGTTCGTGAATCACAGTGATACAGTGATTTTTATGTTTATTAAAAATGTTGGTTTATTGTCTTATACTTTGTTTTTGGGCCACACTTGGCAGTACTCAGGGACTAGTCCTGACTCTGTGCTTAGAAATAACCCGTTAGTTTGGGGCCGAACGATAGCCCAGCGGGTAGGGGCGTTTGCCTTGCACGCCGGTCGGCCTGTGCCGCCCAGGTTCGATCCCCGGCATCCCATATGGTCCCCGAGCACCGCCAGGAGTAATTCCTGAGTGCAGAGCCAGGAGAAACCCCTGAGCATAGCCGGGTGTGACCCAAAAAAAGCAAAAAAAAAAAAAAAAAAGAAATAACCCGGTAGTGCTCAGATCATATGTAGCATTGATGACCAAAATAAGGCCATCCCCAAAGTGGGATCAGCCTTTCCTCTTCTGAAGATAATTTAATCTCCTGGTTTTTAATTCAGTGTGAAAAATTTTTTTTTTGGGGGCGCATGAGAGCCAGTGGTACTCAGGGACCATTCCTGGTGAGTCTTAGGGGACCATTTGGGATGCCAGCGATCAAACCCCTGTCAGCTAAGTGCAAGACAAGTACCCTATCAGTTGTATTATCTCTCTAGCCCCAAATTTGTACAGTAAAAACTTTTACTCAAATAGTTCGGTGAGATGTTATTATTTTGTTTTGGAGCTACATCTGCCAATGCCCAGTGGCCACACCTGACAGTGCTGGTGTTTGCTCCTGTGTAGTGCCCAGGGGACCGTGTGGTATTGGGTTCAAACCCAAGACTACTGTTTGCAAAGCAAGCACTTTGACCATAGAGCCACATCTCCCTGGCCCTTTCATGTGTAATTCTTGGAAGTGACAAAAGTATTACTACTTTTTAAGTTATTATTAGATTGTTATTTTATAATTTATAATTTAAAATAGGTCTTAGATGATGACTCCCCAGAGATGTACAAAACAATCTCTCAAGAATCTCTTACACCTGGAAAACTGGAAATCAATTTTGAAGAATTATTAAAACAAAAAAAGGAAGAGGAAAAAAGACGAACAGAAGAGGAACGAAAGCATAAGCTAGAGATGGAAAAACAAGAATTTGAACAATTGAGACAGGAAATGGGAGCGGTAAGATTTTAATCAATACCACTTGTACTATTAAAAATTTCTCAATGTTTCATATTACCTTATAGTAACTTTCTGAGCAGTATTATTCACATAAAGGACACTCAATTAACATCTATGAGGCACTCAGTACAAGTTTCAGTGTAGCATGCCCTCCCCTTTTATTTTTCATTTGCTTGTTGTTTTTGGGCCACACCTGGCAGTGCTCAGGAACTACTTCTGGCACACAGCTACAGTAGGTAGGTAAGTACCCTGCCTACTGTACTGTTTCTTGTATCAGGGTTTGAGCCCACCCGTAAGCCTCATGTTTATGAGCTTTAGTCTTTCATAGACGACTGATTTTACCAGGCCATGTGAGCCACAACCCTGCCCCCTTTTTGGGTTCTGTGCGTATTTGGTGGTGCTTGACATCACTCTTGGCAGTGCTTGGGAGGCCTTGTGGTCCCAGGGATTGAACTGAGGTTCTGACAGCATGCACACTTAGTTCCTTTGAGTGGTCTCACTGACCCTTTCTAAGTGTTCCTTGTAACAAAGAAACCAACACTACAGCAGTATCAGACATTAATAGGAATATTTGTTTGACAAGTCTTTGAATAATTTTATTAAATTACCCTTTTTGGGGGCCAGTTTAACATTTAACTTGCATATAGAATTGAATCAATACAACACCAAGTTTCAAAGATTTGGCTGCGACATAGGGAATTGTCTGACACTCAAGAGACAGGAAGCACCTATTACCAATTTGCTTTGATGGCGGGCGGGTGGCTGAGCTGGAACTGTAGGACCATAACACTTGGGCTGCGACAGAACTTTATTAAAATTAACTTTACATAATGCCTAGTAACACGTACAGCATGGGGTACACAAACATATAGACCATGAGCACATAGCTTGTGCCCTCAGGATCTCAATGCTCAGAAGGGTCATGTTTTGGGTTTATGTTAAGAATGTTTTGAATTTTTGTTTTGGGGCCACACTCACATATACTCAGGGGTCATTCCAGATGGGTGCTGGGGATGGACTTATGTATGTGGCAATAGGGATTTTTTATTCAGGTATTTTTAATACTTTTTGAATCAGCATGTGTTCTAAGTAAAAACTGTTCACATCAGCACTGTAATCTGTTTCTCATCACCAGGCAGCTAACATTGCTCTGCTTTTTTTGGATAGCTGGACCTAAAGCCTTATACTTTTTTTTTTTTTTCTTTTGGGTCACACCCGCGATGCTCAGGGTTTCTCCTGGCTCTGCACTCAGGAATCACCCTGGCGGTGCTCAGGGACCATATGGGATGCCGGGATCGAACCCGGCCGGCACGGGCCGGCCGCGCAAGGCAACGCCCTACCGGCTGGGCTATCGCGCGCCCCAGCCTTATACATTATTTTGGCAACATTAACCATTTCTGCTGGTTCAATATGTTTGATGGGCTCTGCAAGTCTGAATCATGGATGGTATCTGGGACATCCACTTGGCAAGCACTTAAATGTTTGCTAGGTCTTGGCTTACGTGTACCTCATGTTCTTTCCCCCAGTGGGGGTCTTAGCAGCTTTCTTCTCACGTCCAGATGTCCAATGAGGTCCAGAGCAATACAATGGGTAGGACATTTACCTTGCATATGGCAGATCCAGGTTCAGCTTCACGGTATCCCATATCACCCACCTGAGCACCACCAGGAATAATTCCTGAGTGCAGAGCCAGAAGTAACCCCTGAGCATTGTTGGGTGTGTTGAAAAGCGAAACCCCAAACTAGATGTCCCACAATCCCAAACATTAATTTTTTGCTTTTTGGTTTTGCTCCAGGATGCTCAGGGGTTACTCCTGGCTCTGTACTTGGGAATTCCTCCTGGTGGTGCTCGGGGACCATATGGATGCCAGGAATTGAACGCTGGGTCGGCCGTGTGCAAGACAAATGCCTTACCCGCTGTACTATTGCCCCAGCCTCCAACATTTATTTCCACCTCTGTGAATTCTGCTTTCAGCCCCCATCTAGATACCCAGTGGGCAGTGTAGGCTGAAGAGAGGAGGGTTAGAAAAAAGCCTTATTCCCATCATGTCCCCTGGCAGGACCACCTGATAGAAAATGGTTAACAAGGATGAGAATTGGAAATAGCTCTAACTTGGTGAGGTGAGCAGAGGGCTGTCTAAGGTTGGCCTAGCAGTGAAATAGCATCCCTCGCTTCTTTTCTGGTATTTCTTAGAATTCAAGCCAGTGTCTCATACACACCTAAGGCAAGTGGCCTACCACTGACACACATTACAACTCTAGGCACTTTGTTTAGAGAGGTTGTATAAGCTTATTAAAAAAAATCTCAAATAGTATATAATTTTTCTAGGGTAATTTTTTGGGGAAGATCACACCCAGTGTAGTTTAGAGACCGCCTCCTGACAGTTAACAGGGGGACAGTATGTGATGCTGAGATTGAAACCAGGGTTGCAGTTGCATGCGAGGCAAGCACCTTAAACTTTGTATTCTCTGGCCAAGAAGATTCACTGTGCAAGTTAATATCCTGTACAAACACATCTACAGCCACAATTTTCTGAAAGTCCTCTCCAAGTAATAAGTGGAATGACAATTTTATCTCCATTCTGTATAGTGAGATTAGAGTTTAGCATACAAAAAAAAACAACTTGAAAAGAAAGTTTGGATAAGGGCTGGAGCGATAGCACAGTGGGTAGGGCGCTTGCCTTGCACTCGGCCAACCCGGGTTTAATCTCTGGCATCCCATATGGTCCCCTAAACACTGCAAGGAATTCCTGAGTGAAGAGCCAGGAGTAACCCCTGAGCATATGGGGTGTGACCCAAAAAAGGAAAAAAGTTGGGGCCGGAGCGATAGTCCAGTGGTTAGGGCGTTTGCCTTGCACGCGAATGACCCGGGTTCAATCCCCAGCATCCCATATGGTCCCCCGAGCACAGCCAGGAGTAATTCCTGAGTGCAGAGCCAGGAGTAACCCCTGAGCATCGCTGGGTGTAACCCAAAAAGAAAAAAAAAGAGGAAAAAGTATTCAGATAAATGGCACAAAGAACGGAATACTTTCGGTTGGCTTTTTTTTTTCTATTTTGGCAGAATACAGAATTGAGAACACAAATGATTATGCAGTGAATTGTAGATTTTTACCAGATTGCATCAGTGGAAATAATTCAGTTAGTCTGAATATTCGAGTGAACAATTTGATTATCATCAAACAGGAAAAATTTTAGAAATATCTTTATGTATTTATTTTTGGCCACACCAATCAGTGCTTAGGCACTACTCCTGGCTTTGTGGTCAGAGGAATGAGTAGTGAGAATTTAACCAGAAATCAGCTAATACAAAGCAAGAGCCTTAACCCCTGTACTGTCTCTCCACCCTCCTGGCTCTTTACAGATGAAGACATGTCCACTGGATTGTAACTAGGTAAAAGATTACATGTCATTAGCACGAAAAACTTACCTGACTCAATTCAGTAATTCCATTTCATTTTCCCTTAAACAAAGGTTTTCCTACAATTTCTAGTTAATATTAAATTCTAATTAAAATATTTTAATTTCAGCACTATAATGTAATGTTGAGTTGAATATTACATATATGGAGGGATATGTTAATGTAGCCCTCCAGCACCCTGCAAGGGTTTGGTCCACAACTGTTCAGAGTACTTAAGGGGTACCCTCCCCAGGGGTCACTTCTGGAAGTGCTGGGTGGTGGGTAGAGGAGGACGATATACAGTGTTAAGGACAAAACCAAAGTCAACTGTGTGCAAGGCAAGCATCTTATTCCCTATCTATCTTTCTAATAAAAAATATTTCTTTTCGGGGGACAGGGGATCTCACTCAAGTGGTGCTCTAGAGACCCAGGCCCCCAGACCAGAAGCTCAGTGTAAAGGCAAAGGACACTACTGAATTATTCTAAGTGTAAGAATTAATATATTTTGTAGTCTTAGTATTTGTTTTCTGGGTCACATTCACGGTGCTCTGGAGCAACCCCAGGGGTGTTTGGGGGAATCATATATAGTGCTGGGAATTCAAACGGCACCTTACTTCTTGTACTTTCAATATTCTGGTAGGTAATATATAAAATCTCTATTTAAAGGAAGAAGAAGAAAACGAAACATTTGAATTAAGCAGGGAATATGAAGAATTAATCAAACTGAAAAGGAGCGGGTCTATTCAAGCTAAAAATCTGAAAAGCAAGTTTGAAAAAAATTGGTCAGTTATCTGAAAAAGAAATACAGAAAAAGATAGAAGAAGAACGAGCAAGAAGGAGAGCAATTGACCTCGAAATTAGAGAGCGTGAGGCAGAAAACTTCCATGAGGTATTTACTGTTTATTTTAAATTGCTACAGTACAAGTAATAATGAATTTGGCAGAACACTGACTTTGAAATGATTTGTGGTATGTAATGATTGGTGTATATAAGGATCTGGCACCCAAATGGCAAAAGCATATCAAGCCCTTAAGAGGGGGCTGATGTAATATAGATGCTAAAACACAGGCCTTTCACTTGACTCTTGCCTGGTGTGGCTAAAACCCCAAGCTGTAAATGATCTTAGAATATTTACCCCATGCTCTAAATGATCTTACAAGATTTTGAAAGATTCCCCTATTTCAAATTAGTAAAATCTTGCTGCTAAAAACCACTGTTCAGGGGCCGGAGACATAGCCCAGCGGGTAGGGCATTTGCCTTGCACATGGCCGGTCCATGCCGGCCCGGGTTCGGTTCGATTCCCCGGCATCCCACATGGTCCCCCGAGCACCGCCCGGAGTTATTCCTCAGTGCAGAGCCAGGAGAAACCCCTGAGCATTGCCGGGTGTGACCCAAAAAGCAAATAAACAAAACAAACAAAAAAAAAAACTGTTCACCTTTGCAAAAAATTGTTCCAGTTATTCACTGGCACAGATTTTAGTTTGACACAAGTGTTTATTAGGTTAAAAAAAAAGATCCCAGAGACTATTCATATGAAAGTTTTCCATTTTAAATATGACTCAAAATTAAAAATATATGCCACTCTGGGGCCGGAGCGATAGTACAGTGGGTAGGGAGTTTGCCTTGCATGCAGCCGACCCAGGTTCGAACCCCTGGGATCCCATATGGTCCCCATGCAGTGCCAGTAGTGATTCTTGAGTGCAGAGCCAGGAGTAACCTTGAGCATCGCTGAGTGTGACCTCCCTGCAAAAAATAAAAAAATATGCGACTCTGCTCAAAGGGCTACAGTGCATGCTTTGCATGCAGGAACCTGGTTTTGATACCTGGCATTACCCTCACGCTCCGCCTCCATCCCCTCCCCCAGACTATATTCTGCTTTAAGTCATGGTCATGGTTCATGCTCATGAGCCTTACTCAATTCAGGGATGAATATGAAGCATTTTAATATGTAAAATAAGGAGCCATCATTAGTTTTATGGTTCTCCAGATTGGCATTTTAGTTTTTTGGCCACACCTGGTTTACTCCTGAACTCCTGACTTATTCAGGGATCACTACTGATGGGGCTCATGGAACCATAGTCTGAGGGATTAAAACCAGGTTGATTTCAATGCAAGACAAATGTCCCACCCACTGTTGTCTTATGACTTCAGATTAAGGCAACAGTCATAACCATTAATAATGGTTTAAGCAGCATCCGTAAAACTTTGTATCATGGTATAGTTAAGAGCATCTAACTTGTATTACTCACCAGGGGTCTGGATACTAGAGTGGGTAGGGTGCTTGCTTTGCATATGGCCAACCTGTTTTTGATCCCTGGCAGTCCACATATAGCCACCAAACAAAACCGAAGTTAGGTGCAGACTCAAAATTATATTCATTATAACTGAAGGAAATGGCATAAGAACAGCAAAAAGTAACAAAGATTGTCAGCAATAAGTGACACGACAGATAGCGTGTTAGGACATTTTGTTTTATAACAGCAAATGAATTTGAGAAAAACTTATCTGTATAGCTGAAGCCAACCTAAGTGTGTCTACAGTGAATAAAATCCATAATTCTTGGGGCCAGAGCGATAGCACAGTGAGTAGGGTGTTCTCGGGTTAGATCCCTGGCATCTCATATGGTCCCCTGAGCACTGCCAGGAGTAATTCCTGAGTGAAGAGCCAGGAGTAACCCCTGAGTGTTGCTGGGTGTGATCCAAAAAGGAAATAAAAAAAACAAGACAAAACAACCAAACACACAGTTTTTGATAATGTAGTGCCATACAGGGTGTCTGGAGGCCTGATGAGAATCTGAACCGATTGTGAGAAAAGGAGTCTAATTATTGAGCACACTTCACAAATAAAACTATCAAAAAACTGGAAGAAGAAAATCTCTATGCCTCCAAAAGCACAAGACAGAATGCATTCTAAAAATACTCACGTTTTTTTTTAGAAAATTTGTTCTTATTCATGGCACACTTTTGTTGGGCCATACCTAGCACAACGGGTTACTCCTTGGATCAGATGGCTCTTCTGGTGGTGACCATATTGGATGTGAGATTGAAGTGGGGCCGGCCGTGTGCTAGACAAGTGCCCTACCCGGCTATACTATTGCTCAGCCCTCCCTCTCCCTTTGTAATAGGATGAAGATGTTGATATCAAGCCTGCAAAAAAAAGTGAGGCTCCATTTACTCACAAGGTAAACATGAAAGCAAGATTTGAGCGTATGGCTAAAGCAAGAGAAGCAGAGGAACAAAGAAGAATTGAAGAACAAAAGCTACTGCGGATGCAGTTTGAACAGAAAGAAATTGATGCAGCATTACAAAAGGTACTAGTACTTTTTTTTTTTTTTTTTTGCTTTTTTGGGTCTACCTGACGATGCTCAGGGGACCATATGGGATGGGGATCAAACCCAGGTTGGTCATGTGCAAGGCAAACGCCTTGCTGTGCTATTGTTCGGCCCAGGATTACATTTTCTTTATTCTAAGATGCTCTTAAAATGTCCTGGACGGAAAAAACAAATTATTTCTATTTTTGGCTTCTGTGCTAAACTCAGTGGTACTCTGGGCTTACCTTACACCTGAGGATATGTAACGCTGGCATTTAAACCCAGACCAACTGTGGGTAAGGACAACAACCTACTTGCTGTAGTACTGTTCTGGCCCCAAAATTTTTATAGCTGGAGCACCGGTTCTTGGTAGGTACAAGGACAGAAAAAGATTGAAAATCATTGCTGTGAAGTACACTTTTATTATCTATCTTCAAAATTCCATTACTAAAGTATTGCTGAAAAATGCTAATGGGTTTATCAACTTGAATGCCCTTACTTTTAGAAAAGAGAAGAGGAAGAGGAGGAAGAGAGTAGCATTATGAATGGCTCCACTATTGAAGATGAAGAACAAACAAGATCAGGAGCCCCATGGTTCAAGAAGTCACTAAAAAACACATCCGTTGTAGATAGTGAGCCAGTTCGATTTACTGTTAAAGTAACAGGAGAACCTAAACCAGAAATTACATGGTGGTTTGAAGGGAGAAATACTGCAAGATGGAGAAGACTACCAATATATTGAAAGAGGGAAACTTACTGCCTCTATTTGCCAGAAACTTTCCCAGAAGATGAAGGAGAGTATATGTGTAAGGCAGTCAACAATAAAGGCTCTGCAGCTAGTTCCTGCATCCTTACCATTGAAAGTAAGAATTAATCATTATTAATCTTAAACTTTTGTCCTATTTATTCTACTTTCCTTTAAAAAGTTATTTTCCTTTCTCTTTTTTAGCTGACTACTAGGCTCCCTTTCTCTCTCCCTGGAACATTCTCTCTCCAACTTTCTTACTACATCCATCTTTTCCCATGGCGAGGCTAAAAAGGAAGCCAAGTGCCACTGTGTTGCCTTCTTTTCCTTTTCCTAAGTCTTCAAACACACGTCATCTGAAGACTACCTTCTTACTTTCCAAAGAGCACCAGATCATCACCATGGGCAGTAAAGTCTAATGTGCATTTAAAGGGGGAAAGTGGGACATCTATTCAATCAGAACCTACTAGAAAGTCCCCGTATTTTCCCTGTAACTTGATAGCAATCATGTTTCAAAAAAAAACCAACAGAACACAGTGTTTTGCATGAAATGCTACTTGAGCTATTTACACACCCAAATTTAGTCTGAAATAGCTAGTAATGAACCTGGAACCTATCGATTTAAGTGGAGTTTTCCTTAGTAAATAAATCGCTTGGTGGCTGTAGTTTTTTAAAAAAATCAGATGGGTATTAAAATTTGATGGAAAGGAAATTAAGGGCTTAATCAATTCAAGGAAAAAGAAAATCTACTGGCCACTGCTTAGAATTCAGTGTTAAGATAGTGAACTTTTCAATTGTGTGTAATATATATTCAAGCTTATAAAGCAAATGATATTTTTTGATGAGAAAATCTTGTATGCACAGATCATGTGGAAGGAAACACTTTCTCAACAGGAATAATTTCAAGACTTAAGAGGATCTGCTTTAGGAAAAACAGCACAATCTTCAAACTCCAATTATGTTCTTTAAAATAACTCTGTAAATAAAGAGCTACCATGTTCTGCTATCAGATTGTTTTATATTTTAATTTTCTGAAGGACAACTTTATTTTACAATGTAAATCCATAATAAAGCAACTTCTGTATTAAGTGTTTTGTGGTGTTTTACAAAAAGACAAAGCACTCCCTTATAATATTTATCAATGACATTTAATTTTTATTGAGAAAACCATAATCATTACAAAATTACAGTAATCATGTGCCCTTTACATACAATGTCATTAAAGCAAACTCTTAACCACAGTTTGTAAAGTATTCAATTTACCTCAAGTCCAAGCTGCATCTCCCTAAGACACTGTTCCCATCACAGTAGCCATTTTAAGCCAATCTTCTTTTTACACACGGGTAGTTTCTGTAGAGAACACTTTTCTCAGGACGAAAATGCATTGAGCATGCATAAGAAAAAATATTTATATGCGCAAATACATTTAAGAATTCTACAGGGGTATCACTGAAGAAAATAAAACTTTGGGATTTGCTTTCTAAAAGCTCCTACTAAAAATCCCTTTGAAGCTTATACTGTGACAAAACTAAAGTGACTAAACAAAAAAGTAAGGTTATTTTTAGAGTTAAATTTACTGTTAACTAGTATTGTTAAAATACATTTACAAGTGAGGCAGAAGTTTCAGAAATTATAAAATAAGACATTCTAATTATTAATTTCTACATCCTTATTTCAGGAAACAGTTAATGCAGGTAGAACTGGTTCTTCTGGCAGCGCACTCAAAGAAATGAAACATAACTTCTGAATATATTCCTATTTCCCCCTTACTATAGTCTACTACACCTACTCAAACCCACCCTTTATTACTAGCTACCAAGATATTTGTGTAAGGATATATTTTACAATGTTTACATACACAACTAGTATTAAATCACTAGTTTTAGTATTAAAATGATTTTCAGGAATTAAAAATAAAAGTACACCTCTCACATCTAAAAGAAATATCAAACCATAAGAACTCTAAAACCACACTAAAGAATCTTTAAAAAATTGTTGAAATTTTTAAGTGCTAATAAATCAATTCCATTTCAATCTAACTAAACATTGTTTCTATAACCCCTAACAACATCCACCGCATTCAAATCAACTGGCTCACCTTTTCTGCTTTCCATTAATTTCAAGGTTAAGAATAGCGCCATTAAAAAATGCTTGCAGTATTCAAGTGAAGGCTTATGGTAATGAAAAAAAATTCTTATGAGATACAATGCTCAATATCTTTTAGCATTCATCTACATTTTATTTATAAAAATGAAAACTACAACTAACCAAGACTCAACACTCTTAAAAGATTCAAAAGACCCTTTATATAATTAATCTTAACATACCTGTCATTGACTACTAAAACACATACACACATACACACAGGTAAATGTGGTGCGGTAACTACATAACTTATGAAATTTAACAGTTCATGGAACATTTAAAGAAAGTGAATAGCACTTCAAAATAAAAAGTGATCAAAAGCAGGTACATTACACCCTATATCATATTATGTATGGGAATACATTTCATACTTCTCAATTATGATTTGCCAATTTTACCTTCTACATTGAGCCCTTCTATGGTCCATGCTCATCGGCTCACCAATGGCATACACTCAAAGGATTCCTCTTTATGGTTAACTATCTCAGGACCTGATTTTATGAGCTATGATTTGGTGCTTGCAGCATCTTCAGCACTGTGTGTGAAAATGAAGGCAGTATTTTTTGAATGGTTTTCTTTGTTGTAGAGATAAGCAGGAATTTTAAAAAGGATCAGCACATTTTAGAAATTGAATAAACAACTGATTACTATGATGCTGCTTTAATACAGTCATCTTAACTCAAAATATATGTACCAGTTAAAATCATTATAGAACACACAAACATTTTAAACTGGCAAAAATGCAGTGTCAGTTATTAAAGTAGTATAAATCAGAAAAATATTGGTTGCTATACAGATTATGAAAGGTTATTTGCCATACAGTTAACATTTCATTGATGCACGTCTTTTATCAAAACATACTGCCAGTACTCCTTATAATTTCCCTTTTCTGTGTATACAGAAGTTAAGAAAACTGAACTGTCTTTAAAAAAAAAAACCCACTAAACTCTGACCCATAATATCCTACCTGTATTACTCTAGTTCAAGGGAAAAAAAAAAAAAAAAATTAAAGACTCCATTGAGGTTTGGAGGGTAAAGAAAATGTCCTATCAATCACAAACAGATTGTGAAGGCTGTTGAAGTTTCTCCCCAAGGGACTTCCTATATCTGGAAAACTAATTCTCCTTTCTTAATTTTAACATTCTATATTTGGGAAAAGATGACAAAAAGTTTGGATAGTTCAATTATAGCAGCAATCTACTCAATCATTTTCTTGTTTTAATATAATAACTAAAAAATCAAAATAAAAACATTACCCAGAAATCGTAAACAGTTGTTTGAACAACTTACAGACTTTCCATCGAAAGGGTAGCATAAATAACAAAGTACACTTGGGGAAGCAATAGCAGATTGCTTTTGAATACACAACCACAAAAACCTCACAGGGACAACATTAATGTACTGAAATATTTATTTATATATGTCCTTAGGTTGTGCTTACCTGTTGCTTTTTGCAGCAGAACCTAAGGTGGAAGGTCTGGGAAGGCACTGTGAAGTATAAATAATTGCACTGTTTGCAATTAATAAAGATTTTAAACCTTAAAATGAATCAAAATCAACAGCCTCCAATTTGTGAGTCATGTTATTGAATCCAATTGAACTATTTCGTCAGTTTAATCAATAAATGCACCACTTTCCTAAAAGGTCATCTATAAACGGCATCATGCAAAATACTGAAACTGATCATGTCAATACCCTACTCTTAAGATAACAGGTAACTCCCTTAACTACAACTACATATCCATTCTAAATAAGGGTACTGGAAATCACTAAGATTCTATAAAACAATGAAAAGCATTTCAGTATCTACAATGAACTGTACTGTTATTTTCTACACTGAAGTTCATCTCAACATTTATGTCCTTGTACATCTTCTTTTATAGTATATATTCAGAACAACAAATGGTGCTCCCCCACCAATAAAAGAACTCATATTTATGACATGGTGTTAAAACTGCTACATTGCTTAGTATCTTCAAACTGAAAACTACTCCTGTCTGACACATTTCAAGTCTTTTAAATTAATAAGATATGCATATTTTATATCGAATACCAATATATTTCAGGAGCACCAACAAGAATACTCTTCACTTTAACCATCAGTTTTCTTTAGCTAGAGCTAAAGCACATCAAAAATACTTACCCATTAAGCTCACTTAAAAAAAGTACAGACACCTATGTATTATTCTATGTTAAATTAAGAAGCAGTTAATGGTTTTCAAGGTATCAGCACTGTATTCCAACATAATATTCACACAAAGTATGGCATTTACATTATGTGGAACATTGACAAAAAGATACTGTTGCAGTTCATCAATTTGTCATTCTGATGTACTTACAGTGCAATGCTCCTTGAAGGAACACAATCAAGGATGATACACAGCACAGTCCTCCTCACCCCTACAGAGCTAGTTCTATACTGGCTGGATCAAACCTGCACTTCAACAGACAATGGCAAGACAGACTGTATTTGCATGTAGTCTAAATATTAATATGCAAAGAGCCAACAAATATGCAAAGAGTAAAACAATGGATTTCAACAAAATATCAGAACTTCAGCATGAGTGTTATAGTAATAAAATGATTTAAAATACATAAAAAATTAAGTTGAATTCAATGATTGGACTTGTGCATTTACAAAACAAAGCTTATCTATACTGCAAAAGAAAAAGAAAAAAGCTTGAACAATTCCACACCCCAATGTTTCAATGGCAGATGCGCTGTATCTAAACTTTTTGCATACTATTTCACTGGTTCTACCCTAAATTTAGAAAGAAACACACTATATTGATATATACATTGAAAGAGTTGCTTTACATGAAAAAACTGTTCTTATTAAGACTACTCATTCACTATTGAAAACTGTTTTAAATTAGTTATGCTGAAATAGTGTTGGAAATCAAGTAATTATCAAATTAAGAACAGAAAGGTTAACTGTTATAGCAGCAGTACAGGTCTGAAACAGTGGTCATGTATAAAAAGAAATTTCACTGTTAATGCAATGGAAGTATGCCAAAAGATCACTGTATACACATGCAGTTTTTAATCAAACAGAAGGAAAAAATGAAGATATCAGGATTACTTGTGCTGAAACAGCCATATACAATAAATGGAAAAGATCCTCCATCTATCACTATACTGCAAGGGGGAAAAACATGCCAGTGTTTAAAAAAAACTCAATTAATATTTCATGGGGAACGTTTGTGTATATGTATCTTAATTTATCATTGCTAAGAAATTACGAATCCTTTAAATACCCACATATCCAACTTACACACAGGAGGTTTCATATCATTTATTGTAAAGCACAAAACAGGCATTTTAAAAGTGAAAGTATACATTGAAAAAGTACATTTATATCACAAAGCATTGACCACATAATAGTTGCAAATACATTTGCTGGAATGTGTACATCTACACTAATACTAGAAACAAACCAATTTTCATTTCTACACAGAAATATTAACCTCCTATCAGTAGTGATAGATATTTTTGTACATTTTCAAAAAAAAAAAAAAAACACTATTTTTAAACCAAAACAAAATTAAGATCTTCATCAAGTCGTCTGCATCCATATATTTAACAAAGGTTTTTTTCCCCCACACAATGAAGCAAATACTGTATTGTCCACTTCTTATTATTGGCCCTGTGCAGAAGAGATACATAAGAAATACACAAAATGTTAAAGAAAATCCTTTAAATGGAGCTAACTCAGGAGTGAATCCTTTAAGAAAGAAAAACTGGTTAATATAAATGGTGGTGGCTTCTTGCATGATTTGCAAATCCCTGGGGAAGAAAATTTATTTTTAAAATCAAAGGCATTTAGAAATATTCAGCACTCAGATGCCAGAAAGCATTATAAAAAACAAACATAAAACCCAAACAATACATCACATA